>JAOBAT010126920.1:0-12804 GCA_026413305.1 Hydrozoanthus tunicans
GTTGAGACACGAGATGTCCAATTGGCAAACTTACATTCTTACTACAGTAGCAAGAAGTTGAAGTGATTGTGGGCAAAGTGCCTGGGAACTACCAAAATCGTGTTCACATGAAGACACGGTATCCACTTTAGTGCCTGAGTACGAGACCCTGTACTCGGGCGTGGTGGCCGTGTCAGAGTTGTGGCGTGGGTACTGGGAAAAACATTGGTGTCCAAAGAAAATGGTGTTGGGGAATATAGCGCGGGGCACTAAGTGTGAACATAGCCTTACACTTCCGTTACGATAGTTACAAAATATGACCTGCTCAATGGTGATTAGGAAGCATCTACAGTAGATTCCCTTGAGATGGACGCCCAGATAAGACGGATACCTCGACAAAACGGACCCCAAATCTTGGTCCCTATAATGCGTTTTCTAAGTCATTTACTGTATTTTAAGTCTATAACAGGTTTCATACGGTTCATGGAAAACCTAGAAAGTCATGGAATTTTAGAATTTCATTTTCCAGACCTTGAAAGTCAGGGAATGTAGATTAGGGTCATGAAAAGTCATGGAAAATTGGCAGACTTTAGATTAACTGGTAACAACGTGTAGAAAAAATATACCCAATCAATATATACATGTCTCAAAATAAACATCCCCAGGAAAATGGGAAAAACGAAACTACTTTTGATGTATTGAGGGGAAAAATAACAATGCTAGGTCATTGGTAAATCGAGAAAAGTCATGAAAAAAGTTATGGAATTTCAGAAAGTCAAAAGAGTGCGAACCCATTACAAGTCGGACAACTCCCTAAGAGAGGTTAAAATTTTACTGTATTTACCGTAATTTTTGACTGTAGTTACATTAAAAATTTTCCTTAAATTTGTTGTAACTGTGATGGGATCAAAGCTAAACTAAAAGTGTAATTACAAGAAACAAAGATCAACACCAGAACTCTTTGGAAGTTTAAGCGAAAACTGAAAACATTTTCATTCAAGAAATACTTTCGATCTTTTAGTTAGCTTAATATTTTATTACTCTATTATCATTTACTGTAAGTAATTTTTTCAGTGTCTTTAATTTCCTTGGAAAAAGGCGCTTAAAGTGTTCATTTTTAAGTTGTACTTTCCCGAGTAAACTCCTGTAGTAAAACATCATCATACAACTGATTGCAATTTTGCAGGCCCTGAAAATCCATAAGTTTTTAAGTTCAATGATTACGAGTTTTTTTTATGCGTAACATATAAACTTCAAAAACTAAAGTAAATCAAATCCCGTTACTTGCTATCGTAGCCCAATAAACGATTTTCAAATTATGACAAAGCAAACTTGTTTTCCGTTTTCTGATTCAAAATGTAACCTAAGCGTGACAGGGCAAAAGTTCAACCGAGCTGGCGCGAGCTGGTATTTCATCAGCTTTTTTTTTTACTTTTTCAACTATGCCTCTTTTGAATTTTTTAAACTAGCTTATTAAACTCCTATTTTAAAGACCCAAGCGGTCTTTATCTAGCTTAATTTTTTAAGTCTGTGATTCAGTCAAACACAGTAGCAGTGTTTCATATTCTGTTAATATTCGCTTTCTATTAATTGCAGAATTTTTTCGCAGTGTTTTTTTTCACGATTACTTTTCCTTATTCTAAATTCATTCGCCATGAATGTGCCTTGTTCAGTAATCGCACAAAATGTTATTCCTTACTGTATTTCGTTGGACTTCAATTAATCTTGCCCTAGATCTGTACATCAGTTACGACAAACATGTATTTCGCTCGTGGATTTTTTGGTCTCGCCTTCGTCTTTCGCCTCGACCTTCGCTCTGTTGTAGAACTATTTTGATGACAGGCTGAAACACACAGCTTACTGTGAGGGCAAAATTAAGCCGGCTGTAAGTTTATACTTCAATAGACAATTAGTTTGTCACGAGCGTAATGCTTGCGCCACCTGCTCTAATTTGTTGGAAAAGAGCGTCACTGTTTCTGTATTTGTTCTGATCATAAAGCATTAAAGTGGACGATAAAGTGCCCAACTCCGGAACCTATGCAAAATATCTTGATGATAATCAGGAATGGCTAAATTATGTAAGAACACACACAACAGGCCTCGGATTTCCGAAGAGGCTCACCACATGGAGGCACAAGGTCTAGCAATCAGGAGCGATATGATGGGAAAAGTGATATTTTCCTTGATATAGGTCGATGCATGAACTCATCCATTTAGTCACAAAACCAGAACAACAGTAGTCGCGCAACTTAATTTCATCCGTTGTTTTGTTTTCAGGAGCAGCCAGCTTTGTACTAAAACTGAAGTTAACATTGCTTGTTTTAAAAATGCCAAACTGTTCAAAGAAGCTGCACTTGTGTTCTCTATCGGTGGTAAATTTAGCTCTGTGTTGCATTGTGATCATCCGTGTGGAATTCCAAATGCGATCGGTCACAGTAGAACGCCATCAGCAATCAGGAGCAGATCACATTCAGTCTTTGGGTACGTACAGATTTTTCAAAGTCTTCTGTTTATGATAGATATAGAAAGTTTACATTAATTTCAGGCACTTGGCTGATAGATATAACCTGAAGTTAGACTTGATTACTTTTACAAATAAACTTAGGACGGTTATTGTTGTAAGAATGCTTTTCTCCTCAATGCTTGCAGCTTACATACCTTGAAACTTTTATCACATTTTCTTGTATTCATTTTGTTGCAAAGCGGGTAATCAGCTTCAAAGTAAGATGATTAATAATTACAAGACAAAAGTTTGTGATTAGCCTGTTAAATAAGTCAAATCTCTAACAACTAGATGCTCTAGAGATATCGAAATGGTCAAAGAATTTGTCGATGCATGGCCAGTTAGATAACTGCCGTCGAGGCTTTTTCCTTCTGTAATTTTTCACCTCTTTTTAGTCTTTGCAGTGGTATAGCTACCAATAATGATAGAAGATAACAACTAAATGTGCATGAAGAAATCGTTCATTCATATCAATTGACTAGTAGTTGATAAACCTAAATTAAGTTGCAAGTCGAGGTACAGTAATCGAAACCTGCTTAGTTGAACGTGAACTAAGACGTCTTCTTAAATACAACAATTTGCACAGCGACAGTTTGGCTGTTAAACGCATTTTCCTTTTTGGCTAAAAAGATGGGTATAGGTTTTCGCCAGCAATTAGTTCGTTGTTCTGATACGGTTTTTATTTCTCAACTTAGAATAACTTAAATAACAAAAAGACAAAACTACCGAGAAAAGGTAGTACATAACGCGTATATGAAATAGGAAACCTTTGTAACCATTTAAAGTTCAGGTCATTTTTCAACTGAAGTATTTGTTAATGTTGTGTTTTAGTTTTTAAGTCATCAAAAACATTTCATCGAATCCAAAAAGCAACAACAGATATTCTTACAGTTTACTGTAACTGCGGTGCTAGGTCTAAGATTTCTTAGCGCCTTATACATACGGTAGATACACGGGCTTTAATTACAGAGAACGTTAGCTTCCTTTCTGTATTAGCGACTAAGTGCAGGAACCCTTTTGTGAAATCTTCACATTTTAATGGGATTTGGCTAAGTTTAGGAAACTTGAGATTGGCTAAGCCAATACTGTCTACAGTTTTATTTTAAAAAAAATAGAATCAAATCCAACTGTTTTAATTATTTTGTTATACACTTCTTATTTCAACTCATGGACTTGATGATCAGAATTGAAAAGAGTACTAAACTCGTTTCAAACACCTGAAACCCTCCTGTTCCACTTCTTGGTTCTGAATACTTTGGCCGTCTGCGATACCTTCAATGCAACTCGAAATTTCTTCTCCAGGCAAAATATCTTCCTACTCTTAACTATGACAACAAATTTATCTCTGTTGACAGGTTCTGTGGGACGAAATCGACAATCTCTACCTTTGATACAGAAGAACGTCACTGATAAAGTAAATCGCATGAGTGAGCTTGAGAAAAAAATTGAAAAACTGACAGAATCCTTTGAAAGATTGATACCAGTTGCACCACAATTCATACTACAGGGTAAACCAGGAATACCGGGAAAGCCCGGGAGACGTGGAAGAAGAGGACGCACCGGACGGGACGGAAAGAGAGGACCTGCTGGAGTAAGAGGGCCGGAGGGAATGATGGGAAGACCAGGGGTACCAGGGTCAAGTGGGCCACCTGGACCAAAGGGACCAATAGGACCTTCCGGGTCACGTGGAATACCAGGTGAATCTCTTTCTCCACCAAAGGTCATTGTCTCTCCCCAGGTCCTTACTGTTAATGAATTCCAATCAGTGAAACTGTACTGCAGTGCCAGTGGAAATCCCAAACCTCAAGTATCGTGGATTAAACACAAAAACTCCACAAATGGAAATGATATCCAACTAAATAGAAATGCTTTGGATTTTGTAATCGGAAACATTACATTTGAGGAGAGAGGAAGGTACGTCTGCACAGCGACAAATATTCTGGGGACATCAAAAGACTTCGCTGATATCCATGTGAGAGGTAATGGTTTTTAGGGTTGTATCTTTCTTACTTCATATTAAGTACAAAAATTAAAAAAGCTCAAAAGAATTTACTTGTCTGATCCGTTTACGATTCAAAAACACTCTGTTATAACTCGACTTTCTATCCCTACCATGTAACTCATCCAGTAGAGCTGTTTTAAATACATGAAGTGGTTCAAAAAGATTCCATTTTTTATCTAGTAACTTTTGATTATTACTATTTTAAAACATAGTTGTCGGGATTATAACTAGCTACATTATTATCACTTCATTACTGATAAGTTGTTATCCATAACCATTACGACTATTTATTAAATAAATTCCAAGTTGCTAATTAACTTTTTAACATCCTAGGTACTTGTAACTTGAATTTCCTTTGTACCTTCCAGATCTTAACATCATCTTTGCTCAATCGGCTTTGCTTTCAAAAGTGCCTTTTAAGGGAGAAACTAGCTATTAGCCCATTTTGAAAATAATGCAATTTAAGCTCTTAACTCTATCCAACCAAGTTTTTAGTAAAATTCTCTAACTGTGGCTATTTTGTGCTACTTGATGTCCACCTATACGTTCGTTGTTGATAATGACGTGCTACCTACAGTTCCTCCAAGGTTCCGTACAGCAGTATCGCCCACCAGCGTCGGTTACTGGGGCCAAGAGACCAAACTTCTGTGTGATATTGTTGGGTACCCTCCACCAAAAGTAACATGGCGAAGATCCAACAATTTGCCCGTCTCAGGTCCCCGATTTACCGTGCGAGGAACAAATTTGAACATTCGAAAGACTGAGACGACGGACGGCGGATCGTACATGTGTAGAGGCACAAACAGCCTTGGCACCACTTTGGATATCACTTTTCTGCGGGTTAAAGATGTTGGTAGGTGGTGAAGCGTTGCGATGAAGACTTTTGTTTAAACTGACATACATATGGCATAACCTTAAAACATTTTGATTGGTAGCGTGGCACGTGGTAGTTATTTTTGATACCAATCCATAACATTCGTCATTGAAAACCAAACAATCTAGAAAAGAAAATAACGCATAAGATTCTTAGAATGTTCCTTGGGTTGATAATGACTTTGGGGTATGATAAGTTACTTGTTTAAGTGACAACGAGTTTTTGGATTACAATTATTACACGTTTTCGTCAACTTGTTGTTAGCACAAACAACTTACTATAAAGCGCATCAAATTTTTTTATGATTACAGAAGTAAAACACCTTTCTGGCATTTTGAAGTTATTTAAACGTAGGAACACCACAATAACATCAAGTAAACACTAGCAAAACTCAGCTCAATGTTTTTTCTTCAGAGCCTGCAAAGATTGTTGGTAAACCTCGGGCTTTAATTCTGGCACGTGACATGACTGACGAGGTAAAGTTAAGTTGCTCAGCAAGAGGGTCTCCACTTCCAACAATGCACTGGTTGAAGAATGGTTACCAAGTTCCACAAACTGAAGAACATTTGAATAAAAGCTTAACTTCGGTGAAATCCGTATTGGTTGTAAAACAGCTATCTCCAAATCAGTCTGATAACTATAGCTGCGTTGCTAGTAACACTCCCTCCAGAAAGATGAACACGACGACAACAGTCGGTGAGTTCGTAAAAACTGACTGTAATTAATACATAAGTTCATTGACTTTTTAGCAGTTCATTTAAAGTAAACCTGTACTGGAAACAAAGGGATATCTACATGTACCCAAGAAAAAATAAAACCGATAATCATAGTTTCTGCCTGTACATATTTACCCCAAGGTTCGAGGCACCACGTACTCTTAAACCACGATATAAGACGTTACTACTTCTAGCTTAGCTTGTTAATGTTACGAACTGTTCGACTTCTGCAATCATCATGGACTGCAGTGATTGCTCTTAGGCCAAAAGTTCTGGCAAACAAAAGTTATGTAAAACATTTTGAAACATACTCCATATCATTTTTATGAGCTGAACGAGATTCAACCAGATCTAAAATCTTAAAAATATGTGCGCATGACAACCAAGCTAGATTAAAAGGGTAAAAACACCCTGAAGTTTTACCCTTTTTTTGTTGCAGAACTGCGATCTTGTGCTGATCCAGGTTCACCAACAAACGGCCATAGACTTGGTTACAAATTTTGGGCGGGAGAATCGGTATCCTTTGTGTGTAACAGGGGATACACTCTGGTTGGACCAGACACAATCCTATGTCAGCCAGATGGACAGTGGACTAAGGAAAAACCCTCATGTTAGTATTAGTCAAGAATAGATGTAGATTACAAATCAAATCAAAGTTTGGCTTATGCTTGTGACAGTCCCTACAGAGTTAAGTATCATTAGTTGCAGTATCATTTGACAGTAGAGACCAAGAGCGCACGCAGACCAGAGGGAACATTCTAGGATGCGTCTCTGAAGTTTGCATGCCGTGTCAATAAACTAAGTTAGGTAGCAAATCACTTTATAGAGCCTTGAAAAAGAACATTTCAGTCAATTTTGCTCCGTCATAGAGTCACACTCGAAACCCATTCTGATGGCGATGAACTTAAGTTCGTTTATCATTATTTATTTGATTGCATATAAAAACTCACCGTAATGATCGAATCCTTCAAAACACAATTAAATCCCCTTAAAAATCTGAGCGAATTTGCGGAAACACAAGAAAAGTCCCCCCACATTTTCCATTTCTAACAATTTTCAGGTCGACGAAACTGTGATGACCCCGGACGAATCAAAGAGGGTTTCAAAATTGGAGATCACTTGTGGGAAGAAGAAAGTATTTTCTTTTACTGCAATCAAGGGGCAGTTTTAAGAGGAGACAAGGAACTTACTTGTTTGTCTAACGGCTCGTGGAGCTCAGAACTCCCTTCATGTGTCTACCCTAAAGGTAAGAAAAGGGAAACCACGGTCGTTGAAAAAATTAATAAATTTTTCTAAAGATTCACGTTCTAAGTTAACAAAGTGTTTTAATTCTTTCGACTAAGGCACCGCACTTCATCGCCAACAAAAGGACAAAAATTACTTTTACAGTTTTTCAACGCTCTTTTCTTAGAGTTAGAGCTAAAGAAACGGTGAAGAAAAATTTGAAGGGTTTTTTTTCTTGCATCAAAGGTTTATTATAGGTTTCTTATAGTGTCAAATGTATGAAAGGTAAAGATATTAACCTAGGGATAAATGAGTCGTAGATTCATTTAATTTTTATTATTTTGCAGTTTATATATATACTTTTTACAAAAACATATTTTTGATACAGTTTGGAACTATATTCAATAGAGGGTGTTCGATGGGTGAAATTCAAATATAATTTTATTCTGACTCTGTAGAAATACAATACTTGTGAGGCCGTTTCATGCACTTTCTTGAATAACATTGTACAACACGTATAGACACTTAAAAAAGCCATCGGTATTATATGTGCCTTTTACAGTTTGCATTTCTTGTTTTGAAATCACAAACACTCAAAAAATTCTAATTAAGCTGAGCGATGCGTGTTGTTTGTCAACTTCAACCAAACTTAAAACCCCGTTCTTTTAATCGTGTTGAGTGTGTTTCAGTAAAAGTTAGAGAAAACCAAATATATGCGCAAATTGGTGCATCTATGCATTATTCTACGCGAGAAATATTTAGTAGTAATATGAAAAGAATAAGGCCTTTCACCTGTTATGGAGTTTGAATGACGGAGATCACTATTTTCAAACCAACAGTGAACTTTGACGATCGACGAGCAAACGTCTTGAGAGCTAAGAGACACTTTTCAGTCGATATCTTCTTTCATGGTTTTTACACCGTCAAACCTATAGCTCTGACTCGGGATGTTTTGTAGAATGTGCCTAGAAAACGAGTGTCAACGTTTTCGCGTTTCTTCGTAAAGTCGATAAAACGTTTCCGGATCCGGAGTTATTTCAGAAAGTCGATATTAATTCGTCTCACGTTAAATTATCGTGAGTGAGTGAGTGAGTGTTACTTTTTCATATATTCTATCGGACGGCAATAGTCGTTCCCACGGTTAGCGTATCCACGACTAAAAAGGTAAATTGTGGTTGTTGAAAAAAATAGTGAAATCTTTCTAAAGTTTCTCGCTGTCATGGTTTTAAGTTTATCAATTTTCAACTCTTTTGAAAAAAAATTGTAACTTTTGCAAGGCTCCATTTCACGTGATGTACGCATGGAAGAAAACATCAAGTTGAGAGTCAATGTGCTGTTTAAATGAAAAGCAGGTTTTGCTTGTGTCTTGTCAAGGGAAGGGTCGAAGACTCTCATTGCTTCACATGACGGAAACAGAAAATCAACGATATACTTGATGAAAATAACGACTTTCTTTATGACAAACATGTTTCAGCAGTGCATACTGCCATCGTCAGTGCAACTAATTTACAAATTCGTAAGTGAGTAGATATATGGGTTCTAAATAACATAGAGAACAAAGTTAACAGTTAACGACTCTTCAGCTGTAAACGACCGTATCCGTTTAGCCCAAGAAGGACTCTGGACGTGTACAAAATTCAAACATTTAAGAAATTTATACGACGAGCATTTTTAATGGTATCGTGTGACGTAGGTTATCGGGAGCGAGGGAGCGCATGAACAGTTTTTGTTGCGCTAACACAGTCAATAGTGAAAGTTACAACTAAGGTTCTGTGCGATATCTCACTCCAATGGTGAATATTTTCAGTCCGAGCCAATTGTTACCCGGCGTGCCTGACGTCATAGCCTCATACTCTCTCCGCTTTATCCCTATTTCTGAGCCGCTGGTACAATGCAGCAAGTAGCGTGTTTTAAACTTGAATTTCTCAGAAAGTCAGCGCGATACGAGGAACTTTTTTAATACTCGATTTCACACCCAGTTAAAGATTTTGTTTGGCAAAGTTGATTTTAGGGTTCAGTTTCCCTTTAACGAAACATATCAATTAACTAGTAACAGCTACAGAACACATTTGGAACAATTTTGAAAGACCTAGAAACAGATAAACAGTCCTCCAACAATGCCCTCTCTTTTTCACAATCCCAACCAAATCTTAAATTTAAAAATGTTAATACAGAAGCAAGCAAGGGTTGAAATAAAATGAAAGCTGGAGATAGAAATTGGTCGATCTCTTCTTATTAACTGTTAGCGTATCAAACAAAGCGTAAAAAGTCTCCTTATTCATAACATAAATGGGTTTGGTACTCCTCCTGTTAATGTTATCAGTATTTGCAGAAAAAGTTGAAATTTGAACGACAGTAGGTATTTTTCAAGGAACAACCGGAAGTCAGTTGTTTATCGTACCCAAGTTATACTTCTGTCCTTAGCAAATAAGTCTTCTCTACACATGATCCGCCAAGTGATATTGACTCCAATACTATTATGTATTATCATTGATATTATCATTTGATTGTCTTTATTAATATTGTTAAGTATTACTATTATCATTACTGTATAACTGTTCCAAACAAAACATTTTTTACTTTAAGACTGCAAAGCCCTAAGAACATCTGGTGAACTGAAATCCGGAGTTTACACAATCGACCCTGACGGACGAGGACCGTTTAACGTGTTCTGTGACATGCACACTGATGGAGGGGGATGGACAGTGATACAACGGAGGAGGGATGGGTCCGTTGATTTTTACCGGGGATGGACAGAGTACAAGAACGGGTTCGGCTGGTTGGCTAGTGAACTCTGGTTGGGGAACGACAAAATCCATCGGTTAACTGCTAGCAGGACCACAATGCTTCGAGTGGATCTTGAAGATTGGAGCGGGAAAACAGCGTACGCCAAATATGGTAGTTTTAGAGTGGATGATGAAAGTAACAAATACCGACTGACCGTGGGCTCCTACTCTGGTACAGCGGGTGACTCGTTAGCGTATCATAACGGGATGTTCTTTAGCACTGAAGACCGGGGCAACGATCAGAGTGGTGGTAGTAACTGTGCTCGGAGATGGACAGGCGCCTGGTGGTACAAGGACTGCTGGTACTCCAGCCTCAACGGTCGTTACTTGGGTAATAAAATGGACGGCAAAGGGATAAACTGGTACCACTGGAAAAGTAACTCTCTCTCTATGAAGAGATCAACGATGATGATACGTTCCTAATATTGATATACACATGCACAAGTTAAAGGGATTAAATGTTATCGCTGGAAGAGTGATCATCATCACTAATTAATGAAAGTAGAAATGTGTTAGATGTTAATACATGCGGCGATTGAGCAAATGACAACAAAATACAGTCTTGCACAAACTGATTTTTCTTTATTTGACAAAATGTTTTCTATAACAAAACCATTTACAATAGAATTTGAAAGTATTGATGTGAATAAAATTAATCAATGCCTTCCGAGGTTTTGAGAATTTCAGAAGCACAAGCGCGCTTCGGGATAAAACGAAGTATTCATCAAACTTAAGAAAAGAATAAGTTTAAGTTTCATGAATTTTACATTTTATCCTGACTTGCGCACGTGTTTCTGAAATGTCGAACTGGTTAACGTTTTTTATTAAGAAATTTTCTAAACCCTACCTGAAACAGCTTGTCAATGAGGAAAGATTCAAACAGCAAAAAACAGCTTCCTTGCGTTCTCAGTTCCTTTATGCGATCGACCATTTAGCACTTCATGCTGTCAAATAGGTCCAATGGCCTTAATCCGGGAGCAGTTCTACCTTCTGAAAGTTTCAAGAATGGCTCATTCACATGCAAGGTGAATGTAAACAATTGTGTTTGTTTTTTTCCGGTTGAACTGGCTGCTTAATGGATTTTTCTTAGATACATTTGTGCCTGTTGTTTTTTAACTCAACAGTTAAAAATGTGTCACTTTGCTTTTTTCAATTGATCATGTGATCTGTGCACGCTGCTAGCTGCTGTGCAATGACGCATGGCAATTTGAATTAATAAAAACACAAAACACAGCTGCGTTTTTCCTTTATTTGCTTGCCTATTTTTCTCCGTAACCGACAAGGTAATTTTACTAAAACAACTCACCTCAAGCTTAGTGAATACTTGGGTGACAAATACTCGTCTCGGGGATTATTCACCAGATATTTACTTCGCCATCGGCGAATTCTAGTTAAATAGACAGTTTAACTAAAAGGTATGGCTTAACACTTTGGCCACCTTGTCTGTTTTGTTGGAAAAGAGTAATACTGTTTTACTACTTGTTAAAGTCTTAAAACGTAATAAAAAAGGACGATGGACTACCCAACTCCAAAACATATACAATTACAAAACATGTTGATGATAATCAACTAAATTATGGCTAAATTAAATCATATGGGAGTACATGCACATAACAGGCCTCGGACAGAGTTGATTATTTTCCAAAGAGGCTCACCATATATGGAGGTACAAGTCAAGTAATCTGGAGCGACATGATGGGAAATATGATACCTATTCCTTGATACAGGCCAATGCGTGAACTCTCCCGTTTTTAGTCGCAAGACCACAACAACAGACGCACAACTCAATTTTAGCCGTTGTTTTGTTTCAGAAGCCGTGAGCTTTGTTAGAAAACTGAAGTTAACATTAATAGTTCTTTTTGAAAATGCCAAACTTTTCAAAAAAGCTGCACTTGTGTTCTCTATCGGTGGTTAATTTAGCTCTGTGTTGCATTTTGATCATCCGTGTGGAATTCCAAATGCGATCAGTCACAGTAGAACGCCATCAGCAATCAGGAGCAGATCACATTCAGTCTTTGGGTACGTACATGATTTTAGCCTTCTCTTTATCTGGGTAGGAGGGAAGTTGAACAGAACATTCAGACACTTTGCTTATACGTACGTATAGATAAAACTTAGAATAAAACTTTATCTATTTGCCTTTAAACCAGCAAAAACCTTGGAACCAACTTTGCTATTAGACTGTGTTTTTCGTCCGTGTTTTTTAATCATTTTCATAATTTGTGACTTTTTCTTATGTTTGTATTGACGTAGAAAACGTAATCAGTTTCAGAGTAAAACAGTCGTATGACAAAGTTAGTTGTTCCCTGGTCCACAATAACCAGATGCATTCGAGACCTCGGCGAAAAACGACAAAGAACTTGCGTTACTATACTATATACTTCATGTCATCGATCGATTGATATTAGGAGGTTGTAAATATATATTGTAAGGCTTTCCGCTTTCCCAATTTAAACAAATATACTGATACACATATCCAACGTGTTACGTATTTCACAAAAACTCTCTGATTCAATGTTGTTGTACGCGAACACTAAATATGACATCCCCCAGGCAAACCAGCAAATGCTGCAGGCTTTTCGAAACCCGATTCATAGACCAACTTGCCAAAACTCTGGCAATTCGAATAATAACTATCGGACGGGTTGACTGTCAATAACTGGCTGACTGGGTGTAAACTTTTTGACACTCAATTTCAAGCTATATTTCTTTATGGTGCG
>JAOBAT010126931.1:0-12803 GCA_026413305.1 Hydrozoanthus tunicans
CACTAACCAGCTTGTTTTCTTTTGTTTACTGTAAAGAGAATTTAGATGTTGACAAATGCCTTAGGGCTGAAAGGGTTAATGTCATTTTATTAGAACATTCTTTCTTCAAGTTTCTGGTTTCTTTATTTACCCAAAACTTTCTTATTTCTTTATCAACTGATGTACACTTCATGTTATTGATTGTATTCATTAAAAAAATAAAATCAAAATGTTTAAATAAAAAAAGGAATAGTTTTATTTGAGATCAGGAACGTTGTACATACAGCCGTGAATCCCTTCAACGACTGTTCCAACGATGTTCTAGTTCCTAAACCATAATCTGGCGATTTTGTACTTATTCATTGTATAATAATGACAACGATTTCTTGAATACAAATCCAAAAATATTACCTTCATCCACAAGGTTACGTCATCCAATCGTAACGTGGTAAAAGTTTCATTTAGGTACATCTTAAGTCCCGCGGCATGATGGGAGATTTCTTTTATTGTGGTGAAATTGGTCGCACTTGCTCCCAAGTACAACGCGTAGTCACAGCGTGCTCCTTGACCGGCAAGCTGAAAAATCATCAATCTTGGTGAGCAACCATATAGACGAACGACAAAAAAAAGGTTTGGAAATATAAAATAAACAAAAAATAAACAAAGGGAGAAACTATCCAGCCAAAGGGGCGGACGATTTGACTTTTGATAGGGGAGTCAGGATGGCCGAGCGGTTAGCGCTCGTGCCTCCCACCCGGGATCGAATCCTGAGTTTGCATGTGGGCTAAGATTTGTCGATCTTCTTCTGACTCCGAGGGTTTTTCTCCGGGTTCTCCAGTTTTCCACCCTCCACAAAATCGACTTTCACGCCGAGATCTGTGCCGTCGAGCAACTAAACAAAAGCCACTAGCTTGGGAGAATGGGCAACCACTCCCAGCGTAACGACGATAAACAAAGTTGGTTTGAGGGCATAGGGGCGGGCGGGCGGGTTGTTCATGCAACCATGGGGAAAAACCATGCAAAGAAAGCGCTCGGAAAATGCAACAGAATTTAATCCCGTGCTGCATTTTTACGAGAAAAATAACTTGCTTGTTCGCCACCACGAAAAATTCAAGCATGGAATGAATCATTCAACTTCCCTAAAAAATCAAATGGTCCGCCCCTAACTTAAATATTTAGAAACGAAAGCGCTTTAGGGACAAAACAAAATGTTGGAAAAACGAGGACCTAGCCTCAACTTGAAAGGTTTGTGTGCAGTGGAGCATAATCTAATAATAGTGTATTCGTTTATAATTAAATGCCAATATTATAATGAAGAGGAAACTGCGCACAAAAACAAATTTTGGCGGAGGTAAAAAACATCAAAACACCAAGGCCCAGTTGTTCAAATGAATGTCGATAAGCACTAACCTGGAGTTAAATTGAAGTTCTTGTTTCAAATTTTACAGAGACTGATTTAAGCTACATTTTTGGAAATGAAAAATTTTTCCTTGGATAATCTAAAAAGTATTTTATAAGAAACACCTTTGCTTAGAAATGAAACCGATGCTTGAATTTTGGCTCAACAAGGGTTTGAACAATCGAATCAGGCTGGGCCGAGTTGTTCAAAGACCGATTAGCACTTATCCAAAGTTAAAGTCCCTATAAAGCTTATTTTTTTAAGTTCCAGATGAAAAGTAGAACCTTTAATAATAGTAATTTTCGAAAATAAAATCTTCTTTCGACGTTCCTGTAATATTTTTAAGACTTGAAGCGTGCAATGATAGCGTAGCAGGAGGCATATGACGTAGCACGAGGCATGAAGCAGAGACAATCTTTTTTATCTCAAAAAGTTCAACTGACTACAATAGTCACATTGTTATAACTTTAATCAATTAGTTACTCCCTTGAACGTATTTGAAAATTCAAAATTTACATTTCAATCTTTTTTCGAATAAAAAGCATACTTAGAAGTGGAAGTTTTCTTTGGTTGTTCGAATTTTGAGTTCACAGATGACAACAGTTTTCATCCAAAAAGGAGAAAATTAAGCTTGACAGGGATTGAAAATTCTAACCTACATTCTTGTGAAACTGATTTGAGCTGTAAGTGTGGAACTGACAAATTTTTCCTTGGATTATCTAAACAGTATTTTAAAAGAACCATAAACCATTCCTTAGAGAGAAAACCACTGCTTGACCTTTGGCTTAACCCAGGCTTAAAGTTAACCAGCCTTTGAACAACGCACCCAAGCTGAATAGGACTAAACCCAGATAGACAAAGACATTGTTACTTTACCTTCTTTGCAAGTTGGAACGCAGAAAGGTCCACAATCGGCGGATTGGTGTTCGGCATAGCTAGCACCATCGTGACCCCCCCGGCAAGTGCCGCAGCTGTTCCTGAGGCGAAATCTTCTTTGTGAGTGGCGCCAGGCTCTCTCAAGTGGACGTGTACATCAATCAAACCAGGCAGGCGCACAACACGTGATGACGAGATGCAGTCGATATGGGTCTTCACTTTAGGAGCCCCTCCAACTCGCTTGAGAGCCTGGTAGTAATATCAACAAGTAGTAGAAAAATTCAAGAGTTGTTAGCGATATCAACAAGATACAACACCGATCATCTTGATCAGTTTGTAACAAAATATAGTTACTCTTGGCAAGTTAGTATGTAATTGTGTTAATTTTGAGTTTGTAATGTAATCTGACCATATCTGTAATTCAGCCTTTAAAGCTGCGAAAGGTATAAATAAACAAACATCATCAACAAACATCATCATCAAGATATCAACGTTATGACGGTGTCGCTAACCATGTAGCCCTCAAACAAAGCAAAATTTATTAACCAATGTCGTAGTTGTCGTTTCCTTTTACGCCTTTAACAGCATATTCAGGAAGTGATGTGACGCTTTCAGATAATTCGACAGGAAGTTCTTCCGAACACGTCCCAAACGTGAACGTGGCTATAAATGCTGTATTTAGTTGTATTTTAGTTACTCCCTGATGAAGCCTACATAGAGGCGAAACGCGTCGGAGAATAAAAATCGAAAGTAATACAACTCAGCGGTGTAGTTGTGCTGCTCATAAGTAACTTTAAAAACAAAAACAAAAAAAGTCATAAAAATTCTTTTGTTCAAGGGCACAAACACGGCCGGTATGACGTCACGTGAGAACCAGCAATATGGTATATGCCGTAGTCGCAATAACAAAAGATAACGATAAAATGACAGTAAAGACAATGTTAGTGATAAATATAATACATGAAATAATGACTTGTAAGAACGGAAAAACTTCTTCGGAAAAAAAGATGTTATGCCTCGAGCGGGAATCGAACCCACGTCCCTCGGTTTAATGACCGACTGTGACACCACTACACTATCGAGACAATCCTGCTGGCTGCAGAGCTATCTAACGAAGTATAGGATATGCTAACTTAGGTGATCCAATTCAATTTTAGCTCAAGGCCTAACGGCTTGAAAGGCAAATGACGCGGATCCGAGATGGATTCAATGTTTAAAGACAAACATATATTTAGAACACCACTTGGTATATTGATAAATATAATGAAACGGAAAACGTACTGAATGATAGCAACATAAATGGAAACCAATTGTCAATCTGTATGAAACTGAACCTTAATATTAATATCGCCACAAAACAAAGTTTTACCTCGATAAAGAGCTTAGCGCACTTGATATCAGTGATCAGCGGTACAGAGTAGTCAATAGCCATGCGCCGTGTCTTGTAGCCATGTGTGAAGTAAGTGGAGGCGCGGCGAGCACCGCTGCTCCTCAGAGGCAGGTTGATAACCAGGTCGAACTTGTTTGTGGCGAGGTAATCAGCAATACTGTGTTCCTTGAACCCAGTCCCGTTGCCTCCCTCTTCAAATGGCCAGTCGACTGGGGTGATCTGCCGTTAAACAACAAGCTGCGTTCACCCCATGTCACTTAGAAATCACGTTAGAAAAACTACAAGAAAAATCTCGGCCATTGCGTCGCCGGCAAGATAAAAAAGAGAATTATGTAAAACGACGAGTTAAACAGGATGAGAGTAAATGTGCATGTCAACAAAACTAATTGAACTCTGAAACAATCTCCACTACACGTTTTAAAACCCATTCAGAATCCTGTGCAAAATAATTTTCATTAAATTCTAATGTTCCTAAAGACAATTATAAAACAGTTTTAGCCGAATTTTGGTACAACATAATTAATAAAACTGTTCGGTATAAGTTTGTGGCACGGCATAGTCAGTAGCTTGTCTCCAGGTTGCACAGTCAGAACTGCACTAAAACACTGGATGACAATAAGTTGCTAAAAATTCAATGACCAAAGGTTTCAAATTGGTGCAAAGGTAAAAGCTGATGGATACTTTGCCAATCGCTCTGATATTGATCGATCTAATCGTTGTTACCTCGATTCCATGTTCTGTGTAGAAATCAGCTGTCCCCAAACTCGCGTACAGAGTGAATCCCAAGTCTCGCAGAGTTTTCACACTCGGCAGCATTTCAGTTTTGGACTAAAATCCAAATTTTTTAACAGCAACTGTTAGCATAGTTGTATGGACTTCAAAACAGTATACATACAGTTTTCACACTCGGCAGCATTTCAGTTTTGGACTAAAATCCAAATTTTTTAACAGCAACTGTTAGCATAGTTGTATGGACTTCAAAACAGTATACATACAGTTTTCACACTCGGCAGCATTTCACTTTTGGACTAAAATCCAATTTTTTTAACAGCAACTGTTAGCATAGTTGTATGGACTTCAAAACAGTATACATAAATAAAAGGTTTACAGGGGTCAGTATAGAAACCACTCACTGCGATTTCGTTTACAACCTACTATAGTGACGGCAACGACAATGGCAGAAAACAATAATGAATACAATAGCTGCACGCTGGAATGCACCGCGCAGGCCACCTGCACGCCGTCGTCTTAAATATCACAACGTGAAAAGTTCAGTTTAGAAGTTTTTACGACCACGAGAACGATCTGCAGAAAATTTTGTCAGTATTGATTTACTTTTAAGAAGAATACTTCAGTCTTTTTCTGTTAATACAGCGTAACGCGGACAAATTAAGCAAGCTTACCATACGTGATTGTAAAGGGTGAGTAAATCATCTTAAACATTTCTTTCCGAAAAGTAAAACAACACAAAAACCTTAACAGTAGACGAGAATAAGTCGACTAAAACAGACCGTTTTTAATTTCATTATAGAGGAGGAGCCTGCCGGTGAAACTGGGCCCGTTTAACAGTTTAGGAATTTCATTTCGTCTGTTCAAGCAAGAAATGGCTTAGTGGCAATACAATGCTATACAAGTGCTTCCAATCAGGGCTTTTCAGCACCTGTTTACAGACCAATACAGCGAACTTTGGTATTGAGGTTCCTATATAGAATCCAGAAGGCAGGCCCGTATCCAGGATTTTTTGCGGGAGGGTGCGACTGAATGAGAAGGCGGACCAAACGAGAGCCGAAGGCGCGAGTCTCAGGGAAAACTAGGTTGTTTGAGTCTGAAGTGTAAAATAGGCGGGTAAAACCAACCTTAAAAACGTGGATATTATTCAAATTTTTTAACTTTAAAGTCGATTTAGAAATATAAAGGTAAAAATAATGCTTTTTCAAATAATTGGCCAACAAACAAAAAAATGGACCTTTGCCGTCTGTGGGAAGGTGGGGAGGGTGGGTCTTTGAGTTCCCGATAAGTAATCGAGGGAAGTAGGCCTACGAGACCATTTCCTCATCCACGCTGTGCTTTTACTGAAACACAACGAGAACTTACCTTAAAACTGCCGATGGAGAGTAAGATGCAATCCTTTGGGATTTTAAAGCCCGTACTGAGCATGCCCTTCAGATAGGCTTCATATCGATCCTCGCCAAAACACGCCACTTCTCCAGTGCTCGCCATCTCCACTCCCAACATGGCGTCCGCTCCAGAGAGGCGCGAGAAAGAGAACTGAGGTACCTGAGTAGCCGAACAACAATACTGAGACTGTACGTTTATCTCGATTTAACCCTTTCAGAAGCAGTTTAAATAGTGAACTCGCCCTACTAGAGCAGAAACAATTTTGACATAACTTTGTCTATTACCTTCAGCAGTTCGCTTCGTTTGGTCAGTTCCCATTTTCAAAGTACCGTTTAATTCTTAGGTAGTATATCAAGTGGTTTCTGTTACTTAGGAATTTGACTACGAGGTGGAGTTTTTTACGATTATTTCTATTAGATTCATAAAAAACGACAACGAGAAGTCTAATCGTTTTAGTAGATAACAACTAGTACACTATCTTCGCATTTAAACCGAGAAAAACGAGTATAAAAAATCCGCTTTTTTTGTTTAAAAGGTGTCGGCAGCTTCGCTACTCGTTACCTATCGCTTAATAAGCAGTGACTAGGTTAGCCAATTAGAATGCAGCATTCGTGATAGTATATTTGTTAGTTTTTACAACTTAAATACCTTTTCTTTTCAATTGGCAAAAAGTCATAGAAAGAGAAAAGTCTGGAAGGTATAAATTAAAGCACTGTATAGCCCTATTTACACGGCACAAACTAACCTGGGTTCGACTTGGGTTATAACTAACCCGGGTTCGACCCAACTTTGTTCACACTGAAAAATACCAAAGACGCGTGTCAACACAAACCTGGGACGAACCCGGGCTAGTTTTACACACGCATGCCCAGTTTCACTAACAACAAAGCATCACGTAACTTTTCTAAACTAACCCGGGTCGAACCCACCTCTTAACAGTGTTTACACGACGAACCCGGGTTAGTTCGTGCCGTGTAAACAGAGCTTATGTATTATCTACGTTTGAATTCATACGAAAAAGATGGTTGAGTACCTTGACGCCAACACGACCAACGCCCTCCAAATGCGGGAGTGGCTCCACGGTGAGACCACAGATAACTCGGGTAGCCATGGCAACGAAATTGCAATCCAGGGTCTTTGACACGAATGGAAATGAGCGGGATACACGCAAGTTGCACTCGATTACTTTCAGTTGGTTGTCCTGTCCAGAAAAAATCGTCAAAATTAGGTCGTGTTGATTGCAGTTTTTCTTTACTATTAGGCTCTACTGTTTGCGTAATCCTAGAAGAGACAGTGTGCTACAAAATCTCAAGCACTTTTGTAATTTTGAATTCCATTCTCCTATTTATTTTCAAACCCCTTCCTATAAGCGAGTTTCAGCTAACGTCATTGTTTAAATTCTGCTTCAACAGATACAAACAACTGTCTTTAAAACTTGGAAATGCTTTCCAACATTAATGAGTGACCGAACTTTCGGTTCTGTAAGTACAGTGTCAAAAAAGAAATTACCACTCAAAAAATGCAAAACATACATACATTCTTTGTAAAATTTCCATTTTTTTTAAAACCATATCTCGGAACGATTATTAAGCATATCAGTCTCATACTTTCTGAGAAAATTTGTGGTGCAGAAACATTTCATTACTTCAGAAGCTTTGTTTCTGTAGTTGAACTGGAAAGAAGGGTTCGTATGCTAATGATGCAAAAAATGTAAACAAAAACTCGCCTATTACTGTAACTAAAAAAATGGGTCTGTTTCTACCTACTCTTATTCATTATGAAAATCCCTGCAGGGACTACTATTTAGTTCACGAGCTTAATAAACTAGTTCGGAATTTCAGAAACATATGCGCGCGTCGGGATAAAATGAAGCATTTATTTAAATTAGAAAGGATCCCATCCCGCTTTGTTGCGAGCCTTTTTTTAATTTTCATGAAATTTACATTTTATCATGGGGCGCGCATGTATTCCTGAAATTCCGAGCTGGCTTATAATCCAACAACGATTCTTAATTTTCGTGTCGCGATTGATACGATGTCCAAAACGTGACGTCAAACGAATGACTGAAGTGTGCACTATGACGAAAGTACGTCATATAAAAACTATTTAGAACTCGGTTTTCTGCAAAAAATTTGACTAAACATACCAGTAATTGTGAAAAATAAGCAAAATCCATTTTTTCGAACACCAACATAATTTGACAAATCAACAAAGTAATAAATTTTTTTATACTGTCTGAACGACGTCTACCCTTTAAATGCAATTTCAGTGAACATTTTCTTTGCTGCCAGAGAGCTATGGACTACGTGGAGTCTCTTTTTACAAAAAAGATACCTTTGCAATGAGTTGCATGTTAAACGGCCCGGTCACCATTAAAGCCATCCCGATAGAATAGCAAATGTTCCGTATTTTGGCCAATGTTTCCTCGTTCAGGTCCTGAGGGGGTTGAACCATGGTAGCGTCTCCCGAATGCACACCGGCATTCTCCACGTGCTCTGACACTGCCATGGCAACCACCTCGCCGTCACAGGCGACAGCATCCACATCGATTTCCTGTAGATGAAATGGAAAACAGTTAATTCGTGTTCTATTGGACCAACCTTTTTGAGTTGGTTAAGTTTTTCTATTGGGGAAAACCATTTTAGGTTGGTTTGGTGATCAGCCATTTCAACTTGCCAACTCTGACCCAGGGTTGAAAAGGTTGAATAAAAAGGGTTGAAAACGTTTGAATAAAAAAAGGTTGGAATGTGTTCTATTGGAAATTTCAACCAAACCATCAGCAAAAATTCAATTACTTCATCGTAAAATATTTTTCCAATGATCAGAAAACACCCAAATGAGTTTTCAATAAAAAGAAAACACACGCTTATGCACTCTGATAATGGCATGTGTATAGCAGTTTAGGGCAATTTCGCATATAAAACAAGAAAAGTAAACACAAGCTTACAAATGACATACAAAACAAACAAATTATGAGTTAAATGCTTCATCTTTAGATACCAATACAATAGTGATTGTCATGATGACGATCTTGCTCAATGACAATGATGACCACAAAGATGATTGTGATAATGTTGACGTTGTCAATGATAGTAATGACCAAGATAGTGATGAAGGCGATGTTGTTCAATAACAATGATGATGACAACGATGATAGTGATGGCTATGATGATAATGACGATACTATCACTGAGTAAGGAATACCTTTGCTTCCTGTATGAACTTTGAGATAACGACTGGATGGTCCCTTGAAACCGAAACAGCCCCCCGGAGGTAGGTGGCGAGATCATGGTCAGAATGCGCAACGTTCATCGCAGCACCACTGAGAACATAGGACGGCCTGACCAGACAGGGATAGTCCACGCTGTGGCAGAACTCTATTGCTTCCTAATACAGAATAGTGAAGAAAACAGTAAAAATAAAAACCAGCAAATAATTTGTCCAGTTAAGGTGTTTTGATTGTTTTAATAGATAAAAGCTAAAAAAACCCAATTGATTACCAGTGGCCAAGGTTGTTTCATGAAGTATCTGGTTTTATTTTATCTGGTCGATAGGTAACAGGGTTTTCTTTTTAAATAATAGCTAATCCTTTTCAAGACACTAGATAATATAAGATACTCCATCATGGCATTAGATAATTGGCTTTACTTTTTCAGGACATTAAATAACAAGCTTTACTTTATCATAGCATTAGATAACTGGCTCTATGAGGGCATTAGATAAGTGGCTTTATTTTATTAGATAATTGCCGTTACTTTATCGAAGTATAAGATAATTAGCTTTACTATATTAGATATGACGTTTCACTTCATCTGGACATTAGTAGTTTTCTAGACTCAGAGACAGTAGAATTAATCTTATTTAACGACTTCGTTAATGTACACCATTTTTACCTCAATAGTTGTCAATTCTTTCCATTTTGGCTGAAGAATTCCAATGTTGTCCAACATTCTTGAAAACTTAAATCTGTTTTCAGCATTATCGATCATCTCTGGCGACGTCCCTAAAATTCTTGCCTGGAAGTTTAACGAAATTAAAAGCTTTAAGTTGCAGTATCAGTTTTCACTTAAAGAAATAACTGCCGTCTGGTTAGCCCAGTTGGAAGGACGCCTGTCTGTCGTGCGGGAGACCAGGTTCGATTCCTGGCCGGTCGGGAAGGTCCTAACCAACTAAAAACTACTCAATCTAACGGTTAGACCTTCGCGTCTTCTCTGATAAGGATGCTAAAGTAGTAGGGCCTCCGGGTCCTATAGTTAGATTGTAAAACCGGTAGGAATATTCGACTACCTAAGAGTAGTGAAATAAACTTATTGGTTTGTATTGAGCATATCAAGAACTACTATTACCAGTTTAACGAATTCCCCCGTTTAAAACGTCTGATAACTATTGAGAAATAGTCCCGTTGTATTCTTAGGTTCATTATTTTGCAACTTTATAGAATTGCTACCAGCTAAATTAAGCAGAAGGTTTCGAGTTTTCGAACACCAAACAATTTCATCTTTCTTTATTTGAAAACTGACCATTAGCTCGTCCAAATTTCAAAAATAGTTACACCTTGAAGAAATTATTGATTCACAAGTTGAAAGCTCAGAAAAAATTCTGAGTCACTGACGGGAATCGAACCCGCAACCCTCTGATTACCGGTCAGATGCTCTACCCACTGAGCTACAGAGTCACTGGTTAAGTTCTTGTCTATTCCAACTTGACATACGTCTCGCAAACTGCTCGCTCGATATGTCCAATTAAGTACGCTACTTGCTTCTATTATAAAATGGTAGTCTGAATCTTGGATATATCGATGAAGAAATTATTGATTCACAAGCTGAAAGCTCAGAAAAAAATTTTGAGTCACTGACGGGAATTGAGCCCGCACCCTCTGATAACCGGTCAGATTGGAGGGTTGCGGTTTCAATTCCCGTCAGTGGCTCAAAATTTTTTCTCAGCTTTCAATTTGTGAATCAATACTTTTTCTTCATCTATAATATCTATATACTACCATCTGATAACAGTTACACCTTGTTCGTCAATTCGTTTGTCACCAGGGCCCGGTTGCATGAAGCCATGATAAGCTATCTATACTGGATAAAGGATCATGGTCGTCACAAATAAATCAAAGATTATTCGACTCTTTGTTAATTTCTCTATCTTTGGTAGTTAAGTGGGTGGAAGACTCCTAAAGTAATGATTTAAATGTTGTCAAATAACTTTGTTATAGTTTTACTGCATAAAATAGGAAGCGCTTATCCGGTGGATACCTTATCCAGGGTTCGTGCAACTGGGCCCAGCACAATAAACAGCGCGTTAAAAGAGCAACAATCTTATTTGCACTTTACTATTTTGAACCTGTTGTCTGTGCAGAGCCATTGCGATGTTATTCGGCAGCTGTCCCCCCATGCTGAGGATGATTCCCTCGGGATTCTCCATCTCGTATATATCCATCACGGTCTGAAACCAACAAACAATCTAATTACTTCTTATAATCATCACCTCGATCATCATCTTTGAGAAAGATCCTTGAAAGAGATCTTGAGTCTTATATCTCTTACTACATTACCACCCTTTTAACGACCTATAAATAATTCTACGCAAATAAATAAATAAAATTAATAAATATCATTGCTCTGAGTTCACACTGAAAATGAGAAATGAAATCCCATGACTTTTCCACGACCAAATGCCATGACCAAAAATATCGAGAAACCAAATAATCAAATCAAAAAAACACCAATTACAGCTTCTGCACACTGAAATTCAGGATAATGTTCTAAATATCCATCACGGTCTGAAACCAACAAACAATCTAATTACTTCTTATAATCATCACCTCGATCATCATCTTTAAGAAAGTTCCTTGAAAGGGATCTTGAGTCCTATATCTCTTACCACATTACCACCCTTTTAACGACCTATAAATGATTCTACGCAAGTAAATAAATAAATTTAATAAATAAAATCATTGCTCAGAGTTCACACTGAAAATGAGAAATGAAATCCCATGACTTTTCCACGACCAAATGCCATGACCAAAAATATCGAGAAACCAAATAATCAAATCCAAAAAACACCAATTACAGCTTCTACACACTGAAATTCAGGATAATGTTCTATATATCCATCATGGTCTGAAACCAACAAATCACCTAATTACTTCTTATAATCATCACCTCGATCATCATCTCGGAGAGAGGTCCTCAAATCATTATCTTTTACCACATTACCACCCTTTTAACGACATATAAATGATTTTATTAAATGGTAACTCTGATTTTCGGTCAATAACCAAATTTCCAGGGTTCTGATTGGCTGAACTTAGGTCAATAAACTACCGTACAGACCTTTTTTGAGTTACGGACTTTAAAAGTAATTTGGGTTTCATTATCAGCTCTAAATTACAACTATTGAAGATTGACCCGAGAAAAGTTCTACAAGAGACGTCAACTGAAAATAATAACCAGAAAGGTAAAGCAGTGAATGAAATTTTTCAGCGAATGGAGAAAGTCGTCAAGTTTGTCGACGGTGCGAAAACTGAAGTCTAATGAACATTGTGGAGAATATTTTTACAAGAAATAAATGGTTTTTAATCAAACTAATGAGCCTCGCTTTGCTCGGTCTGTACAGTGAAAGACCTCGGGCAAAATATTCTTCCCGACAGACCGGGCAAAACGAGGTTATTAAGATTTGTATAATTATCATCACAATCATCATCTTGGAGAGAGGTCCTTGAAATTTGAGGACCTCAAATCATTATCTTTCACCACATTACCACTCTTTTAACGACCTATAAATGATTGTACGCAAATAAATAAATAATTAAATCTAGATAGATAGATAGATAGTTTAACAGTTAAGAATTTGCAGCCAAAAACTGAAATGGTCTAACTTTACAAGTAAATATGATAAAAATATGCACAATAAATAATTAGACTAGTAAAACTCATTCTTGTGGGCTATAAAATCTTGAATCAAAATTGATAAAACTATTTTGGCAGCGCTTTGTTAAACATTTAGAAACGGCGAATTTCCTCTTACTTCTAAAATTGT
>JAOBAT010126942.1:0-12802 GCA_026413305.1 Hydrozoanthus tunicans
TTATTGATGGCGAAACACTTGAGTGGGAGAAAACAAAGTGCTTTCAAGGTATTACAAATGAAGAAGTACAATCAATGTCTGTCAAAGACTTCCAGGAGTACGAGAAAAAAAGAATGGAGAACAACGCATGGGAAGTTGCAAATGAAGTGAAAGTACGAATACATGATGCTCCAGTTCTGAGCGAATACATAACTGCGCATCTAACAATGAATTCAGAAAATCAGTTCTTTTTTAATGAGGCCAATACCTTAACTTTCAGTAAATCAAAAAGCAGCAGTGCTAGAGAACAGATTTCCGGAAGTGGGTATATGAAGAAAATATCTAAATTTCTTGAATCACACTATCACGTTGGTGAACTACAAATGGTACCTAAAGAAGTCTTGCTATGAGCAACAAGATGGTCTGCTTTGCGACTTTTGCGAGAACCATCCATGGGTGGGACCAGAGAGTGAGAGAATACCCCAACCTATTCCAGACCCACAAAATCCTCCTCATTTTAAGAGCGTCTTTGATACTTCTGTGCGAAATGAAGATGGAACCCGCAGAATTCCTGATGACTGGCAACCAAGGGCCCAGCTTAAGCATTTATTTCATTCATCCAATACAGCTCTTGACGACACAGATGCAATAAAGTTGTTTGCCACAAAATATGCTGTCGAGGAAAAATACGTGCGTTCGTATCTAGAACACCTAAACACCCTTAGACTCAAAGACTCCATTAGGTCCAATCAGAGGAAGAAGGACAAAGATAAGCGTGACTTAAAAGGATATGAAGATTACGACTGGCTAAACATGGCACTGAAAGGAACATTAACACAACTAGTTGTAAAAGAAATTGATAAATACCTTGATGCGCATGGGTTAAAGAAATATGGCAACAAAACTGACAAAATTAAAACTGTAACGTGCCATGTACTACGCGAAAACACAATAGATGGACTTAAAGAGAAACAATCCGACACTACGTCAGATACAGCGGACTCAGACGATGATGTCTCAGAAGACTTTGATTTTATTGCTGGTGCATTTGGCAGTGATAGTGATTGAGCGAGGTAATAGTTTTTGTGACATGCCATACAGACCGTAGTGTAAAATAGTAATTTTCTACAGGTAGTATATTTTCTATCGAAGGGGGGGGGGATTCTGAAAATTTTTAATTAACCTGGAGGGGGGCCCCGAAAACATTTGAAGGCTAGCAGGGGAGGTTCTCGAAATTTTTTGGATCACAAGCATTTTCTCCTCCACCCCCCTCTCCAACTTAAATAATGACCGGTCCCTTATAGGCAACTAGTAACTTTGTGTTCCTCAGGCGTTTTAATCAGCACTTTTCAAAAACGTAAAAAGATATAACCGTTGGCAAAATATGTTTTCGATACAAGACGCCTTGTTTTATCTTTTCGTCTTTAGGTTGGGGGAAGAGAATAATTAGAGAGGGGGGGGGGAGCTATTTAAAATTTGAATCTCTAGACGGGGAGCTTATTAGAGAGAGGGGCTTATTAGAGAGAGGAGCTTATTAAAGAGGGGGGGCTTAATAGAGCGTTTCATGGTAATTAACATTTTATTTCTTTAGTAAATAAATAACGTAATTGTTGATTCAAAAGTTGAGTCGCTAGCGGGAATCGAACCCGCAACCCTCTAATTACCGGTCAAATTCTCTACCCACTGAGCTACAGAGACTCGCATGGGGAACCGTTGTTGAAGCAACAATCTCTTCAACTTTATTTGCAAGTTTCAAACTACCATTTGATAATTAACGATAATGATATATGGTAAGATTAATTATTTTGTAATAAAATTCAACAGAGTACTAGTATCTAAAACATCAGAGCAAAACGAGAGCTTTGATAGTTGTACCTTCTCTAGTAGCGCAACTTCCCATACATACGTAACGTTATCATCGAGAGGTGTAAAGCTCGAGTCCGTGGGCTGAGTCAGTGTGGCTTCAAACGACTTACCAGTTTCAGCCCTTAGATGCAGTGAAGCTGTTGTCGAGGTTTTTCCGATACTTGACACCGCCACTCGTAAATAATCTGATTTGTAGCTGGGCCAGTAACCTAGTAAGACAAAATCAACTAACTGAACAATAGAAAAGGATTGCCTCGGAAAACAAGAGAAAGCAGTTTACTTAGTAAACTGGATTGGCCTGCGAACAAACTCCTCTGCATCGCGGCCGGGTAATGGAGGGGAGGAAAGGGAAAAGAGATAGACAAGATTGGGAAAGGAAGGAGGGGGGGTAAATTGTAGAACAGCTTTCAAAGAGCTGAATACAACATCGTTAGTACAAAAAAAAAACAAAATTGGGGGAGGGGGCTGCAACCAAGGAGTGTGTTAACAGAGCGAAAACCCGGACAATTTCGATTTGCTTGTTCTATATGATTGTTTTGACAAACTATCGATGCGTGAAAGGGGCTAGCTCCTTTCTCTTTCTTCTCCCCATTCCCCTCACCGCTCGCTTCCCTTGCTGTCCGCAGGCTCAATTGGAGGACTCAAGTGGGTGAACGGGTAAAGCACTTTAAGCTTCGTAACAACCATATGCGAAGTCTAGTAGAAATTTGATGTTTGAAAGGAATCGCCTTTCGAGAGGTGGCTATTGGTATTGAAGCGCTTCGTCAAATCAAATTTTCGTCGATCAATCTGTGTTGCGTTCTTACTGAATTTTCAAAACACATATGATAAGTCGTAGGTACGATCACAAATAGCTAAAACCGTTTAGAAACAGTTGTCATGCTGAAATTTGTTACCAAAAACGAAGAAACTATGAGAATTAACCTTTCGCAAAACTGTGGAGGTACGCTGATGTTTTCGAAATGTTGTGCTGTAGATGTTGCCTAGGAGATAGAATATTGAGCCTGCGACAGGCCTGCGGTTTTACAGAGATCAATATAACGGTGAGCCAGGTTATATAATAGGTCACTGTTGAGTTGTATTTGATTTGAGTTCAATTATGTACACTCTTGTTCAAGTTGATTTGTTTGAATTTCGTTGAAGCCCTGTCACGTTACCGTCAGCTCTACCAAGCTAGTTCTCCTAACCGCCATGTGACAATTTTGAAAAGAAATTATATGCGTCCGACTTTCGGCGGACAGTGGTTATAGAGATTGAGTAGTTTTCAACCAATAATGCAGTTATTCATACTGAAAATTGTAAGATAACAGTTGACTGAAATGGCAGCCAAAGCAATTTACGGAAGAAAAGTGAACAGACTTGTAGAACAAAAGAATCAGTAGCGAAACGGAGATTTGCCGGCTATGCCTATGAGTTATCAGTTTAAGTGAAAATGTTATCAATCTGTCTTTCAACTGGTTTTAGTCGTAATAAACGCCATACCGTAAGCTGCACCATTTGGAATGAGATTTAGGATCTGGGAACCAGTATTTTGATCAAAATTAGGTAGGGGAACAGGGATTCGGAACCCCCTCATGACAAAAAGGACCCTCAAGACAAAAAGGACTTGAATAACTTACTCAGGCATTAATACACTTTAACTTAATCATGAGACCTTTTTATGACACACATGAATAAATTTGACATATGTGTCATACGTTGTAACACATATAACTGTGGCATGTTCGTGCCATTGGGTTGGATTTAGACTAAAAAAACAGTGAATGGTGATTCAAGCCTCTCAGCGAGAACGCCGGACGTTCAATTGTTCCCTTGTTCCCTACTTTTCCCAGGAACAAGAAGGCAGACTAAATCAAAAGAAACACTGTTCTCCCAAGCTCACCGACACCAATCCCAACTGCAACAACTGGTGCGAGGAAGAATTGCAATTCTATATCTACTTCTTCATTTCGATTCTCCGAATACCTTTATGTTTTCCAACATGCAGTATAGTAGCGCTATCTTTTGTTACACTTCCATTGACTTCCAGAGAAATCCACAAAGGCGGATGCTTCTTGAGCGAGTTAACTGCATCGTCTGGCTTAATAACTGTTGTATGGAACTCCATGTGTGCGACCATTTTGTCTGCGGTTCTTCCAGGCCTGTGCAAAGAACGGAAAACAACGATATGAGTTGAAAACATACTGCATACTAGTAATTGCAACCTGTTAGCTAAACAAGGCTGGACGCACGTCTGTCACTCTTCTGTTTATAAATTTATTGTATAACTTTTAAGTTTTCACTCCCTTGCTATATGAAAATATACAATACACAAAGCCCAAGAAAACAGAACACCAAACCAACACAGTCTTCCCAAACGTTAAACTTGCCTTTTTTACGCATATACGATCGTACAAACCACTTCGTGTACTTAGTGTTCGCTAATACCTAAGTAACAGCTACCACACAATAGGAAATTCTTTTGAATCTCTAAATACGTGCAAAGTATTAACTATTGATTGGATTAAACTTCACTTCTATCACTAATGTGCTATCTTTTTGTGTTTTGTTCTGGTAAGTGTGCCATTCGGACCGAAAAAAAACATAAATGTATGTATTAAAAGATAGCTTTTTACGGCAGAGTAAACCAAGCGATGAATCATGCATTTCAGCATCAAAAAAACTTAACCTCGTTTTGCTCCGTCTGTGCGGGAAAAATTTTGCCTTGATCGTTTCTACATACATCTTCTTTCTTTCGGTGAAACATCTCGGGCAAATTTTTCTCAGGACAAACATTGCACTCTATTATTTAAGCGACTATTTTTATTCTTTTCCAATCGCTAATATTATCATCAACCCTAGGCCTTCATCTTATTTCTCGAAAGCTATGGCAACCTCTTTGGAAATAGCTGTATAACACATTTCATAACAATTTTAAAATACCTATGAGTGAGTGTTAACTACAAGTAGGGATAGAAAGGGGTGGATAAAATGATTGAGTCGGTGTTTTTTCAAAAAAGAAAATATTTGAAAAGCAACTCAAGGAAATGCTTTAAAAAAACAAAACTCCAATCAGTCTTGTTCCCATTGCCTTTTATAAGCGAAATCGAAATGTACATAAGCAAAGCCTTAAAAGGGACGGATTAATCGCATCGTCCACAGCACAGGAAAAATTAAATACCCACAACATCCTGTGTTATCCCTCCTGGTCGATCTGCATTCCCCCTCCCCCCCTCCCTCTCACCGTCATCCTTTGAGGCGTTTACAAAATCAAAATCACAATGCGCGCCCTGAAGAATGATTACCGTTCCCTCCCCTCTGCCCATCGTCTTTCGTCCATCATTTCTACCCTGCCTTAGGACAGGTATAAATGAAAATATGAATTAAAACACGTCCCTCCCAATATTTCTTCCTCTCTATTCACCTTCTCCTCACCCCTTGCTCATTCTACCCTTCTCCCTATACCCTTTTTCCTTTTTTCCTTATTTAGCTGCAATTAAGCCATAAGAAGCAATTGCAACTATACTTACGTTAGAAATCTCATGTATACTCCACCAAGCCCACAGATAGCAGAGGTGTTAATGAGCTGCTCCATCTAGCAAAAAAAAAAGAAAAAAAAACAAGTGTTACCTCATGTTATCTCATGTTCTCTCATGTTCTCTCTTTTTACCTCATGTTACCTCATGTTAACTTATGTTTTCTCATGTTATCACAATTCCCTCCCCATAAGTTTGGTATGTCTTTCTGCGCCCTATTAACTTCGAACAAAAAAACCCTTCGGAATAACAAAAACGGTCAAAGTAAATTGCATGCGCAAATAATCAAACTTAATAAACAAGCCTTAGGTTTTATTTAAATTTATCCAGTTTTATTGTGCGCCTTGTGCACTATGGTTGAATACCAATGCTTGATAGGATTTTGTCTACGAATCAAGAGCTTCTCAATCAAAACGTTATTAAAGTGATCTTCATACCTACACCGCAGGTAATAGAGCGTTCATAGTATCTTCCATCAAAGGACACGGCTTTTTCTTTATTGACTATTGATAATGTACAAACTCATTTGGTTTTCTCCTTCTCCTTATTTTCACTTAATTATTATTGGTTCATCGTTTATACTGACATGGGAAGTTGGTTAGCCGCATGTATATATATGCTTTAACCAGACAGCGTGATGCTGTTAGTGAGTTCAACCGCGACAGTTATTGATTGTGTAACCGCGCTCGGACGTCTAGTGCTTTCAAAAGACTTTAAAAGGTCTCTAGTGTTAAAGTGGCGGTAAAGAGACGAACATAAAGCTCTCCTGGAAAACTACCGCTAATTTTATGTATTCACTGGATGAACGTGTTAATCTCACTGTTTAAAGAACTTTACTTTTGCAAGTAACTTTAATTCAAGGTTAACCACCGCTGCCTTGGCCTGGGTTTCATTCCTGCATGGCCATACCTTGGCAATCTTTTTGACGCCACCTAGACTTTTCTGTTTTCTACTAACCAAATGAGTATAAGGGAAAAGGTCAAAACAATGGTACTTCCAAGGAACCCAATTTAGAGGGTGGGGTATTATGTGCCGCCACCCACCACCTTTTTTCAAATTTCAGGAGCAAATATCATGTTCAATAAAATAGATATTGATAAAGTGCTTGCACCAACGTCTTCTTTGTGAAGAGAGAAGTCCATAATACAATAACAACCAATACCCCTAAATCAGGTTTTGAGAAATTGAGCCTTGAAAATGTGGAGAGGGGTGGGGTAGGTTGTATGTACCGCCACCCACCACCTCCCCCGACAAAATTGGGTTCCTTAAAAATACCATTGTTTTGACTTCTTCCCTAAACGATGAACCAATAATAATTACGTGATAATAAGGACAAGGAGAAAACTCGGAAAAAATCCGAGCCCCAGATGGGATTTTTTTAACCCACGACCCTCTGTACTCTAGTCGGATGCTCTAACCACTGAGCTACTGGAGACTCTATGGTGAGCAAGGATCAATTTTTTGGGTTCAGACTGGAACCGCATCGCGGTGTTGCCACGGAGACCAATCAGAAATCTAATGTTAGTAGTTGACGCGTACTTGTTTCAAACACAGAGAAATATATATAAAGAAAAATCTTACCGGTTCTAAATTTCTTTACTTCTTTCGCTCAGAGAGAAGTTGAAACGCTGACTGGGCCAAAATTTGAATCTGTCAGATATGGAAGGAGCTAACCCTTTTATAGCGCAGCTCCTTGTTAATCTGATTAAGCAAAAACTAGCTATTTAAATCCTTTCACGAGCTAAGTGGCTCATAGGGCCTGCGTTTATCTCCGGTTTCTGTAGTGTTAAGCGGATGAGAGTCTTTGAGTCCCCCTGGACAGGACACTAATCCAGCGCAGATTAGCAGCCCCCAGCAGAACTGGTACTCACTTATACAGCTGAGTCGACTGGAACTAAGTCAGGTAAAGTGTCTTGATCAAAAACACAACACAATGGTCTGACCGGGACTCAAAGTCAAATCCTTGCTTAAGGTCTCCATTTAAGCATAACGGAGCTTTTCAGTTTAACTCACAGCGTTAAGTGTTGTCAATAAGACAATAAAACTGTTAAAAGAATATAAATATAAATAAAATATAAAAAAAAAGTCTTACCAGGTCTTTGGTCGCGTTGTTTACTTTCTCGTACAACAAACTTTCTTTGTTGAACATCTCACTGGAGTTGGTGAAGTAGTTTGGAATTTCTAACATGGCGACTATATTGTTATCTGTAGAGAAGTGAACCAGAGATAAAGAAGTTTACAAATTGATGTGTTATATGGCTATGTAAGTACGGTCTCTGTGATTGGCTGCTGAGCGGAGAAGGGTTTCTCTTAATGACTGATTAGCATGAAACTTTCAATGTATGCGTGCTCTGATTGGCTGTTCTGCGTAATGATTTAAGCCGTGCCTGCACGGTGCAACGTTGCGCGCAAATGAAACCCTTCGAGTAGCCACTGCATGCAATGTTGCAGGAGTAGGATCTTTTTCTACTTCGTGCAACGATTTCAAAGGTGGCTACACATGTGCAAATCTCCTTTTGCGCCCAATATTGCAGGCAATGATGCACCGTGTAGCCAGGGCTTAATGATAAGTCGTTATCCAGTTGTTTTATATTGCGTGTGCTCTGGTTAACCGTTACCATGAATTTTGTTAGCGCGCGCTCCTTGACTGACTGTTCTGCGTAATGACCGGTCATTAAGGTCTTCAAACGTATCGAATTAAATTAGTTAAAAATACGGTGTTTGGAGCAATGCACTAACTTAAATTCGGCAGAAAAAATAGTTTCATTTCAATCCACCTTAGATGCGTACTCATTTGAAATCAATCCAATTCGTTGCAGACAAATTCGTTGTTTGAATCACCGGTTCATGAAATAGCACCGGATCAAATTCGGTAATTCGATACGGTTTAAATACTGTGTTTGCAGTAACCTTAGATATATTTTGCACTGTGCGCGCTTTGAATATCGGCGTAATTACCGCTCATTTTGATTTTTGATTGTGTGCGTGCTTTCATTATCGGCCTAATTACCGGTCTTTAGTTTTTTTTATAATGCACGTGCTTTGATTATCGGCATAATTAAGGCCGGCGCACACTTGAGGTAAAGAGCAGAGCTGTTTGCTCGCGAGGTTGTTTGCTCAGCTTGTTCCGCACGTGTGCGGCAAAATTTAAGTGAGATTCGAGCTCGCGAGGCAAAAATCTCACTAAAATTTTGCCGCACACATGCCGAACAAGCTGATTAAACAGCCTCGCGAGCAAACAGCTCAGCTCTTTACCTCAAGTGTGCGCCGGCCTTTACCGGTCATTTTGATTTTTTTATAGTGCGCGCGCTTTGATTATCGGCGTAATTACCGGTCATTTTGATCTTTTTATAGTGCGCGCGCTTTGATTATCGGCGTAATTACCGGTCATTTTGATTTTTTTATAGTCCGCGTGCCTTGATTATTGGTCTAATTACCGGTCATTTTGATCTTTTTATAGTCCGCGCGCCTTGATTATTGGTCTAATTAACGGTCATTTTGATTTTTGATAGTGCGCGTGCTTTGATTATCAGCATAATTACCGCTCATTTTGAGTTTTTATAGTGTGCGTACTTTGATTATCGGCGTAGTTACCAGCCATTTTGAATTTTTTATAGCGTGCTTTGATTATTGGCGTAATTACCGGCCATTTTGATTTTTTTATAGCGTGCACGCGCTCTAATTGGCTATTCGAAGTAATAACCGGTCTTTATGATATATTTGCACCAGCTGAACCCCCATACCGGTTGTAATTAAACCCAACAGTGTTTCTGTAAAGTGCTATTAAGTAATACGACTAATACATAACTATTTCCCTCCTTCATAATTTCAACGTGGTAGTGGCCAACTCGAAAACTTTTGCTCCTTTGACCACTACACTAAGTTTGATTCAAATATGATCATGCAATTGACTTATAGCGGAGGAGTTGGCGCTGTGGTAAGATCTCCGCCTCCCAATCCTGAGGTCCCCGGTTCGATCCCCGGCCTGGTCGAAGATTGAATATTTGTGCAACCTTCTTTCCCGCTAAAGGCTACTCAGATTTCCATCCTCCCGGGGTCGGCAAATGAGCACCAGCATACATGGACCGCTTTGAAGCGGTTGCCTCAGTCGCCTCTATATGCTTGCAGTCGACTGGGGGTAAACTGATCATTATAAAGCGCCTTTGGGCATTAATATGGAAAGGTCGCTATATCAATGCACCACTTTACTTCAATTGGTTAGAAAAAACTAAGTAGCTTAGAACACCCACCATAGGTAATAATATGTGCAGCCATTTCTTTGGTGGCAAGAATCCCTACTTCTGGACACGACGTTGGTGATTTTGTTATTTCTTCAATGCTTTTATATGTACTACCAGCATACGGGCCTGAGAAACACACATTTTCCATCACCAAGAAATATTTATAGCCTCGGCTCATTGCCACTCGCCCACATTTGTTTACTGGGTCTGAGCGGGTGCTGTGAGAGTCGTTCACCAGTACATGCTGGCCCTCCATAGAAGGAACTGCGAACCCGTTCTGATCTTGGGCTCTGTAGCAATAAGAAGTAGTTACCTGCGATTTGTCAACTGTGGAACAAAATAAGATTTCAGTCAGCGTCTCTTATTTAAGGGTGCTTTCGTATTAACCCCTTCTGGAGTTGGAAAAAAATTTGAAAAGTCAAAGTTTCAGTCTAGATTTCAAGTTTCCATACGAACAGTTATTCCAAGCAATTCATGTAACCTTAAACACGCGCTGTATTTTTCACTTTTGGTGAGCGGATCTAAGATTTCTTGAAAAACGCTTGTGCGGCCATTTCTGAATTCAGGAGCTAGTTGTGTTTAAAAGTAATCTAAGTAAACAGAGAAAAAAAAATCCTACAAATTGCAGTAGAAGAAAGGGTACTTATATACGAGTTAATTCCAGCCGCAAGCATCCCCCCCCCCGGGCAAACCCCGGGCATCTGAAAAAACTTGTCAAATGCCCGGCCCAGCGGGCAATTTTTGTAAGGAAATGCCCCGTCCCCCCGTTCCTTCTATGATGGTCAAATGCCCGGCCCCCAAGTCCACCAGACCGATATTAACCAATTTTAGTTGTCACTTTGTCATTAACATAACTGTTTCGGCACAATAGAACTACATAAAACAGCGGGAACAAAAACTAAACAGAACATTGTGTATCTACTGTGCTTTACTCCAGCAACCAACCTATCTCTCGTATATTACAGAGGTTGTTCTTTGTTCCTTCTTCTTATGGCCTATATACTATAATACTCGTGGGTCAAAAATGAACAGTCCTATGTTCTAGTGGTGAACTGTTAGGGTCACAAAATGAGACACTTACTCCCTCCAGACAAAGCCTCTTTCTTAATACTGGTCTTTATCATTTTATGGTCGATAAATATTCTTCAGTTCCAAAATGATGATGCTTGAAGCTCTTGACATCTGAGCGCCGTCGGAAATCATAACACGATGTCACGAGCCAAATTTTTTTGTTGTTTGCAAATGCCCGGGGGGCCGGGACACTGTCAGCTGCCAAATGCCCGCCCACCGGGACTCAGCTTCTATCAAACGCCCGGGGTTTCCCCGGGGGATGCTCGCGGTTGGAATTGAATCGCACATTAATTACTGGAAACAGAATCGTATGTATTGCAGTAGAACAGAGTATACTTACTGGAAATAGAATCGCATGCTGGAAATAGAATTGTACATTTTGCAGTAAAATAGAGAGTATGTATGTATGTATGCATTGGTGTAAAATAGTGGGAACTTAAAGGAAATAGAATCTTACAAGTTGCAGTAGAATAGAGAGTACTTGCAGCAAATATAATCGTTTGTATTGGTGTAGAATAGGGGGAAATTAAAGGAAATAAAATTGTACAAATTGCAATAGAATAGAGAGTACTTGCAGCAAATAGAATTGTTTGTATTGGTGTAGAATAGGGGGAAATTAAACGAAAAACATTGCAGTAGAATAGAGGGTACTTGCTGGAAATAACATCGTACTTATTGCAGCAGAATAGAATGTACTTAGTTACTGGAAATAGAATCGTATGTGTTGTAGTAGATTAGAGGGTACCGGTACTTACAGGAAACAGAATCGTATGTATTGCAGTAAAATAGAGTGTAGATAGATACTGGAAATAGAATTGTTTGTATTGCAGTAGAATAAAAGGTAGTTTGTGGAAATAAAATCGTACATATCGTAATTGATTAGAGAGTACTTACAGGAAATAGACTCATATGTATTACAGTAAAATAGAGGGTACTTGCTGGAAATAGAATCGTATTTGTTTTAGTAGAGTAAAGGCTACTTACCAACAGTAGAATTGTAATTGAACAGTAGTAACTTAAACACAATAAAATGATAATCATTGCAGTAGAACAGCGGACATTTACCTGAAAATTGAGGATAGGTTGGACAGTTGAAATAGGGGTTGAGAGTCCAGCATTGTAGTTCAAAGATTGTCGTCAATAGAAGGACAAGACCAGCCCTTAACAAATGAGAAAATGGTTCCATGATAAACCTGATTAAACAAAAGGGAAAATCGGTTATTAACTTTCATGTTACATGTCAAGGTTTGATTTTCAGTATCCAAGAGTTTGAAGATAAATTTCCAAATGTTTGAACACAAATACGAAGAGCCAGAAAAATTTTCTTTCTATCATTATTTGTGTTTTCGTCACGTTAATGTAAGTAATTGCACGGTGCCTAGTAAAATCAAGGACTAATTTCACGAGTGTTTTCAACTTTTTCCGAAATTGTTCGAGTCGCTTTACGATGAGGGAAGTTTGGAAAAATTGAAAACAAAAGTGATATTAATCCTAAATTCTACGGGAAACCAGGCAATTGCATGTTTATTACATCGAGGGCAAAATTTTTCATTCTCTGTGGTATCACAAGAAAGCGCTGCATAACTTAACTCATTTGATTCTAAGTTTTTCCGAGAATGCTGGAGATGTAATAAAATCCTTGCAACCTCTGAAAACATTAGAAAACTTTGGAAGAGGCTTGAAATCGTTTCTAAGGCGTTTTAAGGATTTTTTTAAGAATCGGAAAGGCTTCGGAGGTGTTCGAAAACGTTCGGGAATTTTTAAAAATCTTCGGAATTTTTTTAAGGCATTTTGAGACTTTTAAATTTTCGAAAAATCTTTAAAAATTTTCGGAAGTTTTCCAGCGACCAATCAGCGCTTAGTAATTTTGCCCTGAATTAAGAAAATGTTATCCAATCAGCTCGAATTAATTTTGCCCTCGATGTTATTTATATATATAACTATGTAAGCTAGAGAGTTAGGGAAGAAGTCAAAACAATGGTATTTTTAAGGAACCCAATTTTGTCGGGGGAGGTAGTGGGTGGCGGTACATACCCCCTACCCCACCCCTCCCCACTTTTTCAGAGCTCAATTTCTTAAAACCTGATTTAGGGGTATTGGTTTTTATTGTATTATGGACTCCTCTCTCCA
>JAOBAT010126953.1:0-12800 GCA_026413305.1 Hydrozoanthus tunicans
AATAATAGTAATAATAATAATAATGATAATGATGATAATGATGATAATGATAATAACTGTAAAGATAATAATTATAATGATAAAAAAAATGATAATGGTTTTTGAAATATGATAATCTTAATAATATTGATAGTACTACTAGTACTAGTTAATAACAATCCAAAAGAGACTTTAGTTAATGTCAATGCTGTAGATGTTTTGTTTTTGTACTTAACCAAACAAGAGCAGAATAGATGGAGTTTAACAGTTTTTTGTCCTTTCCTTTAAGTTCTATAGCATTACTGATCACACATACATTGAGTTGTTTCCACTATGCATATGATCAGTTATAGAAATATTGTATTACAAACTACATATGTTTTTACTTAAATTCCTAAATAATGCTGATGAAATTAACTGAAACCAACACTATTGCCTAGCATAACTGTGAGATATTTTATGTAGACATGTGAGATAAAAAAAGTTGTGGCAATATACGGCTGAAATAGTAAACACAAAGGAATAAAATAATAAACATTTAAGATGCAAAATCAGATGAACTGACTTTCTGCAAGGCATTTTTGTATAAATCTGCTAGGGAAAATAAAGTTATCTCTCAATGACCAATAAAAGTTCTGCAATACTTTTATTAAAAAACTTTTTTTTTACTTTAATTTCTAGCTGTTGGCTACAGCTGTGTTGTCAATCTGTCAACTAGATCAGCAAATTCTGTGAGTACATTTCATAATTATAAATTTTAGAATTTGTTCAGTGTTGTTACAAAAACAGTATCACTCATACTGTTTTGTAAACTGTATACAAACCATTTGGTTTCACTGGAGTTTTTTTTTACACAAAATGAACAAGCCCGCTGGAATGATATTTTGGGGGCTGCAAGCAAGTTAGCATAGAAGTGTAGTCAGTGTTAACATGTGATGTTCAAAGTGCCTATAGAATAATTCTATATTGAAGTGCTCAGCATGTTTCCATTAAAATTTTTGTCTGTGACTTGAAATTGATTCAATCTTTGAAATATATCATAGCAAGATGGACAAGTGTATAATTTGTTTTTCTATCTGTTTTTGTACAATGTCATATAGTTTAGTTTTCTAATCACAAAATTTTATTTTGATTGAACCCATAACTTTGGATCTGAATTATTGTTTCTGTCTTTGACCTCTTCGATTGTTTTCATTTTCTAACTACACCAAGTTCATATAGAAAAGAAAAAAAGTTGAAAAATAGTCCTTCGAGCCGGATTCAAATCAGTGATGTCACTGTTAGTTCTACAGTCCTCTGCTCTACCAACTGACCTATGGAAAGGCTATGAATGTGAGAAATAATTCTTTTTTTTAAATTCTAGAAACTGAGAGGTCAGACAGAAGCTTTGTATCTTTTGACTAGATGCAACAACACACGATTTGAGTTTATATTCACAAATTTGGTGAGTTTTAAGTTGTATAAGCTTCTCCCTGCAACTTTCCATTCACATTATTTTCTCTAAAGTGACTACTGTTCTTAGTTACAATTATTCTTAAGACTTGCAGCAAAAAAATCATATTACATTCCATATGCAAGAACTAACTTTGGTTTGCTCAATATGAACTCAATTCAAAGGTCCTACAGTATGGAGTACAATTGAAAATGATATCTATTGTTTAACTTAATTGGCGAAATTTAAGAAAAAGTCAAACAATGGTGTGTAGATGGATATAAAAGTACTACTGTAACTACAGTAGAATCACCATTTGAAGCTGTAATATAAACTGTAATACTGATGTAGTTGTAGGTTATTTATAGTTCTTTTAAGAAAAATATAAATATTAAATAAATATTTAAAAATATTTACAGGCATAAAATAGTGTTCACGAATACTATGTAATACATATTCTTTACTAAATGTTGTTGGTGTTAACTATATGGCATTGCTGTGTGTGTATGTGTGCTTTTTGTGTATTCTAAACTGCTGTGTGTCCGACCTAACATTGTCATTCTTTCAACTTGTACTCTTGTTAACTTAAATTTGATTTTTACTTCGATCTTCAATTATTGATGTAAACATCACTGTACTTCAAAAATAGCAGAACAAAGAGCTGTTGTTGTTATGATGCTAGTATTTTTAAAAATTAAAAATGTTGGTGTGTACACATAATAACAATTCTTTTTGTCCTCAGCTATTATTTGCCAGAAGAAGCAACTAAACTTAAAGTGCAAAAGTCACCTAAACTTGCTAGTATTAAAAACAATCACTTTTTTTGTTCTCTGGCTCGTTTTAGACTCTTAGAATTTTGACCATTTTCATTGTCACCTCAACTATCAAGATACCATTGTACTAGTTATAACTTCTACATGAAACTCAGTCTAATTTGCTGGCAGGTATCTGGTAGTCCTCGTCTTTTTACCACAGTGATATCAGTGTACAGGTAAGAATTTACATTATAGAATTATATTAAGTACTTCATTATGTATGTGATTGTTTGTTCGATCATGTAGACAATAATTATTATATGGTTATCAAAGACTTTGTTGATTTTCTGGGGTAACTTCACATAAATTATGCATTTTAATCCAGTACCTCATATATGCTATGATATGTACAACTTTTCATGAAAGTTGTCTAGGGGTCTTTGCATGGTTATACCATTAAATGTTCTATTTAGCCCCTCCTTGATTTTTAAAAGATTGGAAGTTATTGAAATGCCCCCCCCAAGTATTAACCCAACCACCCCTTACCCTTACAAAAATGGAACTCTATATAGCATTGCACGTGTACTCCATTCTTCAATTGAAAGTTTATATTTGTTTTCATAAGGGGCAGTTCTTTCAAAACCTTTTGAATTAGTCCCACTTTTTTATAACAGCTGTAATGTGGAACATAGTCTGTAAAGATATTTTAAACTGGATTTATTAACACCTTCAAGACAGTTTTTTTTGAGTTGTGCTTTGTAGCAAAAAAAGAAAGGACAATGAATGAAAAGCGAAATAAGTTTTGCTTGTTGCAGCTTTGAAGAAAATATTTTAGCATGCTATATGCTATTGGCAGAAGGTTTAGATAATTTTTCCTCCTTTAAATGTTTGTTCTTCAGTTGGGTAACACAAACTAAAATAACCATTACAATATTCCTGTAGGTTTGCTTATTTAATTAAACTACTAGCATTTTGTCATGAAGCAGAGAAGGTAACCATTTTCTCAGTTGTTCTTTTACCTGTGTTCAATACAGAGCCTATGAATCATCCAAGCTGTACAGAGATTTGAAGCTTCGTGGAGCTTTGATCTTAAACAAGCAGTTAAGGCTCTTACCTTTGGAACAAGTATATGACAAGGTATTACATGGTCTAACATGTTTTAGTAAAATCATACTAGTGGTCTATCATGAATGCTGCATTCTGATTGGCTACCCTACTCATAGGCTATTAGTGATAGCCTATGAGTAGCGATTGCGCGTGATCATATTTGTCATAAACATTAAAAAATTAATTTTAGAGCTTTAAAAAAGATTTTTTACTTCTGATTTTTGACCAACTAGTATGATTTTACTAAAACAATTATTATCTCTCTCGCCCTCATGGGCTAGTATAGCCAAATAGCCCATCGACGGCCTGTGGCCTCATGGGCTATTAGCTCCTAGCCCATTCAGGCTCGAGGGATAACTGTTAAATATACATGGTTTAGTTTTTGTGAAAACATTCATAAGTTTTATCCTAGTGGGGTAATAAAGTGGGGTAATATTAGTTTTCAAGCTGCTGCATGAGTTTTGGTGAGAAACCTTACTGAACAAACTTGCAAGTTTTAGCATCCCTGCAGTACATCATCACCATCATATCATCTCCTTTTTGCCAATTCTATTGTTGATTGGAGTTATGGAAAAGTACTTTTTGGTGTTGTTTATGTTGCTCTCTTTTCTTTCTTGGGGCCGTAGAAATAACGAAAACTTTATCATTGATGTAGCCATTCTGAATTTATGTGTAGAAACTCAATTGATCACAGCTTTGAATATTTTCAACAGCTGTTTTTACATTTTTTCCTTTTTTTTGTTGCTTTGAGTGTAAGTTAAATTAGGATACAAAGAAAACGTTTTGTAGAACTTCAATTTTCTCTCATTACATTTATCCAATAGATCAATGGCGTTTGGAATTTATCAAGCGACCAGGTAAAGTAGTAAAACTTTTGCTACTTTTTGAGGGAAGCAATTTTTATTTGGGTATTTGTTTGACTCTAGTTGTCTTCAAAGCAAAGGACACGAGGCTGCAGGAAAAACGTTCTTTCTTTTTAACATTAACAATTTTTTTTTAAATTTAAGAGAGAAATGATAGTGTATTTTTGGTCACTAGAGCATCGTTCAGGCAAGCTGAATATAGGATAGATTCAGGTTAAAAGATCAGTTGAATAGCTCTAGATTATCGTCTTCTTTTAAATGAATTCCTTCTCGATTTAATAATTGACTTCATGTTCTTCTATCTGAATTTCCTTTTCGCGACCCCTGTAACGATCCCAGAAGCCTTTGCGAACAACACTCGACCAAGGCCGTCACTCGTTTCTAAAGTGGCCTATTCGTAACAGGTTAGGGAGAAAGGAAGAAGTAAGGAGCCGAAAAACTTACTTTCAATCTTATATTATCGGTTTTTGAATAAGAAGACTGCTAAAATTATCTTGTTATCTCCAAATAGGGCAATCTTGGCACGTTCTACATCACCAATGTTCGCCTTGTTTGGCACGCCAACATGAATGACACGTTTAACGTCAGTATCCCGTACCTCCAGATGGTAAGTAACCTCAGGGTTTAAGAGTCTCCAAATGGTTGGTACCGCGAAATGTTAGATATCTATGGATAAGAATCTCAAGATAGTATGGCAGGTACCTCACTCCTGATGATAAATACTTCTAAGTTGCGAGTACCTCCAGATTGTAAAACTTCTAGATGGCCAGTACCTCTGTGTGGTAAGTACATCTGGTAGATACCTCCAAATCCTAATAATTCCAGATGAAAACTACCTGCACATAGTTTGAACTGAAGGTGATCAGGACTTCCAGATAGTAGGTTTATTGATGGCTAGGGCTTCCAGACGGTAGGTATCTTTGATGGCCAGGGCTTCCAGATGGTAGGTATCGTTGATGGCAAAGGCTTCCAGATGATAGGTATCATTGATGACCAGGGCTTTCAGATGGTAGTTGTCTTTGATTGCGAGGGTTTTCTAGGTGGTAGAAACAATTGATGGCTAGGGTTTCCAGATGGTAGGTATCTTTGATGACCGGGGCTTTCAGATGGTAGTTGTCTTCCAAATGACAGGTATCATTGGTGACCGGGGCTTTCAGATGGTAGTTGTCTTCCAGATGATAGGTATCATTGATGACCGGGGCTTTCAGATGGTAGTTGTCTTTGATGGCGAGGGTTTTCTAGGTGGTAGAAATAATTGATGGCTAGGGTTTCCAGATGGTAAGTATTTTTGATGGCCAGGGCTTCCATATGGTAGGTATCTTTGATGGCTAGGGGTCCCAGGTGATAGGTATCATTGATGGCCAGGGTTTCCTGATGGTAGGTAACATTGATGGCCAGGGTTTTCTAGATGGTAGATATTATTGATGGCAAGGGTTCCAGATGGTAGGTATCTTTGATGGCTAGGGATTCCAAATGCTACGTATATATCTTTGATGGCCAGGGTTTCCTGATGGTAGTATTATTGTTGGCCAGGGGTTTCTAGATGGTAGATGCAATTGATGGCAAGGGCTTCCAGATGGTAAGTATTTTTTTATGGCAAGGGCTTCCATATGGTAGGCATCTTTGATGGGAAGGGTTTCCAGATGTTATATATCTTTGATAGCCAGGGTTTCCTGATGGTAGGTACATGTATCATTGATGGAAAAGGGGTTTCTAGATGGTAGATATAATTGATGGCTAGGGCTTCAAGGTAGTAGATATAAATGTTTTGATGGCCAGGGCTTCCAGATAGTTAGTATCTTTGATGGCTAGGAATTCCAGATGGTATGTATATCTTTGATGGCCAGGGTTTCCTGATGGTAGGTATCATTGATGGCAATGGTTTTTTTCTAGATGGTAGATAAAATTGATGGCTAGGGCTTCAAGATGGTAAGTATTTTTGATGGCCAGGGCTTCCATATGGCAGGTATATTTGATGGATAGGGATTCCAGTTGGTACGTATCTTTGATGGCCAGGGTTCCCTGATGGTAGGTATCATTGATGGCCAGGGCTTCCAGATGGTAGGTGTCCAGATTCTTAACTCCTATTGGTTATAAAGTACGCCCAGAAAGAAGAATGTCGGAATAGTAGGCAAAATCGAATGATTTGTACCTCCAGACGGATACTATTTTCCAAATGGTAGGAACTAACAAAAAGTACTTAGAGTGGTATTAATTATTGGTGTCAAGAATTCTATTTCACGTAGTATTAAAGTATTGGGAATTCGGAAGTCTTTTTAGTCGTGGTGATTTGTAATGTTTTTGGATTAAAAAACTTTTCTCTTTGCTACAGAAATCTGTCCGTATCAGGGACTCCAAGTTTGGCCTTGCCCTTGTTTTAGAAACTTCTCAGCAGGTTAGTGTATACGAATAAGGTATTTCATTTGTTACCCTTTTACCTCCTTTTTGTGCTTACTTTTATAGGGCTTACATAGAAGAGGTTCGTTTACAAAGGATTTTTCAGTTGAGATCAAACTCTCATTTGTACAGGATCAATAGGATCATTTTGTTTCAATATCACAGTGAAAAGAATGTAATAAATAACTGAAGAACTGTAAACCTTTTTTGTTTTTCTTTTCCGCAATACAGTTTTTATGTGTTTGTGTCGTCGCATGGGACGCTTGGGATGTCAGTTACCTCTTTTGTTGCTAAATTTTGCAAAGACGCACACATTTACGATATATTAGCAAAAAAAGACAATAAAACGAAGATGAGAAAAAAATTGAAAACAATTTAAGATTGACCATGTATCCCCAACTATAACAATCGACTCTGGGTTATTTTCAGTCTTTCAAATAGGTTTTTCCCTCTGATAAAAAAGCGCAACTTAATGAAGTATATGTTAACAAGATGAACAAAATTCAATAAAATGTATTTTGAGAAATTCCAACATATACTTATGGTGCCATTTTAACTGTCCTTTTATGGTGAGTTTTTGTCACTTTTCCCCTCTGTAGACAGAGGAGAATTTTTTTGCTCCTTCACATATTATTTTATAACGTTTTTCACGTTGCAGTTAATTTGTGTGCAGAGCGAAAAGTGAATTACAGTAAATAAACGATGCTAAGACTCGCACCGGAAGTGGCACTGAAAACTTCACTTGTATTTATAAAAATTTAATCAAGTTTAAGCTTAGCAGTTCGTGTGATAGACCAATTTCGATATTTACAAATTCTTTTTAGGATACAATGTTTTTAGCTCACTAATATTCTTATGGCGGAATCCTTTTGAATTGCTATAATATTGTTTCAGTGTCTTATAGTTATAAACCATTTTAATATGCAGAGTGGAGGGTATGTTCTGGGATTTCGAATTGATCCTGTAGAAAAACTCCAGGAAGCCATTAAAGAAATCCAAAGTTTGCAGAAGGTGAGGCGATTGTACAGTAAAGTATCTGTTTAGCAGTAAGTAAAACATGACAATCTTATAATAAGTAAAATCATGTAAGATTTGAATCGAAAAAAAAAGCTATTAGTAAGTACTCAGAACGTTTTTCTTCCTTTGTGTTGTCTTATAGGAACGAAATGTCTTCATATGTTTCTTCTTCTTTTGATTGAAATTTTTTTTTACTGTGCAATATAATCTTTTAATGTGCGCCTGTGGAAACCTTATTTTCATTTTTCCTCCTTTCTTGTGTTTCCTCCCTAAACTTGAATCCTAGATCCGGCCTTATTCGCAACGATCACTAAAACTTCGCTTAGCTCTAAATACTCTAAACTACGTAAAACCTTAGAAGGACTTTTGTTTTTTTCATGTTTAACAGTTTGCCAAGTTTGACCAAACTTTTGTCCCATCTAACTTCGATCTTTTTGAATTCCTGCATCATACTTTTTTGTTTAAACTCTACATCAACTCATTTCGTTAAAATCTTAATAATAGCCTTTTTGAACATTTTTAATGATTTTTTCAATGATTGTTTTTTTCCTTTTTCTTGTTTCCTTTCAGTTTGTCTTATCTACTACTAGAACTACAACATTCAAATTTACGAATTTATTGTTTGTTTAATTTTTTTGACCTATAAACTCTTAACACAACCAGTTTTTCCACTCACGCAGGTTTACAGCGCTAGCCCCATCTTTGGTGTTGAGTTTGAAACGGAAGAAAAGGTAAATTACTTTTTATACTCTACACAAAAGGGTTTTTCGTTTCATTATAACTGCCCTCTTGTTTTCTTAATAAGTCTCATTACGTAAGTATTTCTATAGCATTGATATGAAAAGGGTTCCCTACCGTTTGGCAAAAACTACCCAGCTATTAACTGACTTTAGTTTCGTTTAATTTTGCGCTATTTTTCCAATTCTTAATTGATTTTTCTTCACTGACCACATAGTAATAGTATATCACTTCAAATTCAATTGAATGATTAAAAACAAATGTTGAATCGAGCGAAAATAGAAATATGATGAAATTGAACCACAAGTAAGGTTGAGTTGGAAACGTATTCTGTTAAACTGAGTATATCTACTGAACTGAAAGAATACTGGACCACAATAATACACTCTCTCGTTATATTATTCCTGTAAAATCGAACGTCTCTTAACAACACACAGAAAATGTGTACAACCTCTAGATCTGGCGTGCACAGTGTTGTTAGTACAAGGACAACTGACTATTGCCAAAAATAAAATAGCGGCTGTACCTTTTACCACAATGCAATGCGAACCTTACACCACTAAAGAAGCTCAGGGAAGATAACAATTGGTAAAACTCTTCTTTGTACCAACAACATATTCCAAAAAGTAAACAGTTGTGACCTCAGTCTATGGGCGGGGCAGCGTTTCCATGACTTTGAAATCATATTTTCACTATATGGCCGTCCAAGTCACAAATAATTTGTGATGTTTTCGTTTCTGATTTAGCCGCAACATTTAGAGGAGATGACTGTCGACCCTGTACAGGATGACATCGAGATCACAGATGAAGGGGAGAGCACAGACGCTTTTGCTGTATGTATACCTAGATATTATGGATCTTAAACTTTGTGAACGGCTATTCTAAAAAAGGCACCGTTATACACATCTTAACATAAAATGCTGTTGTTATCTCTTGGATGAGAATGACAGTTATATGCAACATCAGATGTTGTTTACAGCGGTAGCAAGATCTAGCTTCTTCTTTATCATAATCCGGGGTACACAGTTTCCAAAGAGAAGCGTGAACATGCCAAAATTTTCGGGTAAACGTTAACCATAATTCATGGCATAATAGAATATCACACTGCAGGAGAAAACCTGCATGTTTTCAGCTGTTGAACATAAGTGCTTCGGCTATAAGCTCGTTGCTCCGCGAGACACATGCATCACAGCTTTGGTATTGAATTTTTGGTTCGTTCCTTGTGAGAATGCAGGGTTCGACACTAACGGTAGCCAACTAGCCACAGACAAGTAGAAATTCACTTTTGGCTAGTAGATTTTTAATTTCTACAAGCCACTTTGGGAAACTGAAAATTGTTTCTGTTTTTCTCACTATGTTATACTACATGTTCGACCTTCACAATAAGTACAGCAAACAATGTTGTGTTATAGTTGTTTAATGTGTCGCCCATCTTTCCTTTTACAGGCGTATTTTGCTGATGGCGATAAGGTAAACACGTTTTACTTTGAATTAGTAAGAGAACCTTGTCTTGTTAGAAAATAAACAAAAACCACAAGCTTTTGGTTTCGCTATACAGCCTTTAACGATCAAAGAACAGTACAAAACTGAATAAGTATTTACTTTGACTGTGGTCTTTTCTGTCGTAAACCAAGCGGGAAGCGTTACGAAAGATGTCTAGGGGGAACGCAAGTCGCAGACGAGACTTAAAAGAACCCACCATGTCACGCCACGATGCCACACCCTGACGGGAACTACTAGTGGCCTCCCGCTAATTGGCAACAAGTTGCGAATTCGATCAAGTCTTATCAAGTCTGTATTAACGTTTCACATGTACTGTTTTCGTTAAAAGCTGCATGCAGATTCGGCTGTCCGAAGCTTGCTTAAGTTTTCTTTTATAAAAGACAGCCCCGACACACGCTTATAGAACGGTTAGCATGTCTGATGCATGTGCAACCCAAGGATCGCTACAAATGTCTGATGCATGTGCAACCCAAGGGTCGCTACAAATGTCTGATGCATGTGCAACCCAAGGATCGCTACAAATGTCTGATGCATGTGCAACCCAAGGGTCGCTACAAATGTCTGATGCATGTGCAACCCAAGGGTCACTACTTGAAACTAAAGCTACACCGCTGTGTTATTTCCTTGAGCAAGATATTTTACCCGACTTGTTCCAGTCGACTCAGCTGTATAAATAAGTACCAGCTTCTGCTTGAAGCTAACCTGCGATGGATCAGTGTCCTGTCCAGGGGAAGTCAAAGACCCTACCCGCCGTTATTAGCACTACGGTAGCCGGGGATAAGCACCTGTCTAATGAGTCAATTGTTAGGTTTGGTAAAAAATGTGTAAGAAAATATAAAGGTCGGTTGATTTTTTCGAGAGATTTACCATTAGTCACCTCTTTTAATCTGATTTTATTTTCTTATAGACCAGCGACCGTGAACCTGTGTTTTCCGAGCACCTTGGCTTGGCCGTAGAGAAACTCAAAGAAGGCTTTACTCTCCAGGGTTTGTGGGAAGTGATGCCTGGCTCTTAATTTATCAGTTGGGATGACTGACCGGTCATTGAACATTTACTTTCCGATATAAAGCCTATAGTGCGTGTATGATACAAACTTCTATAGTTCTTCAGTCACGAACACCCGTCGTTGACTGACCGGCCATTGAATATTTGCTTTCCAATACAAAGCCTAAAGTGCATGTATATACAAACTCCTGTAGTCCTCAGTCACGAACACCTTGGAAAATACCCTGTTTGTGCCTATGAAACGATTTTATTTTCGTTTTCTTAGAATATGGAACGTATGAAATTTTACTGCAACAAAAACTTCGGCCAAAAAAAGTAATTATATTTATTTATAGTATTTTTTTATGAGTTCTTAGAAATGGTGAAATTTGACATATCCGTCAAATGCTTTTCCTGCTCAAATCTATTGCTTATGACGTAAGAGGTTGTGTTCACATTCTCAGTTGATATAGAAATAATAAATAATAAAAGTAATAAAAATAATTACAATTATAATAGTAGAGACTTTTTTGCACAGTTCAGTGGTTAATTGGCTTTTCCTCTACAATTGAAAATTACTCTTCTGTAAAAATTAAATAAAACTAAAATTTAAAACTTAAAAAAGTTTATTTGTAAAAGGCTACAATCTACCCATCCTCCTTTATCACCTTTTTCATTATATTTCATTTGAAACAATGAAGAGATGGCTGACAGTGGGAAGTGAAGGGAGTGAGTAGAAAGTTTTGTGATGCACTTTCCCTTCCAACTTTATTTTTTACGACTATCTATTTCAAATGCGACTATCTATTTCAATCTACCCCACCTCCTTTATCACTTTTTTCATTATATTTCATTTGAAACGATGAAGAGATGGCTGACAGTGGGAAGTGAAGGGAGTGAGTAGAAAGTTTTGTGATGCACTTTCCCTTCCAATTTTAATTTTTTACGACTATCTATTTCAAATGCGACTATCTATTTCAATCTACCCCACCTCCTTTATCACCTTTTTCATTATATTTCATTTGAAACGATGACGAGATTGCTGACAGTGGGAAGAGAAGGGAGTGAGTAGAAAGTTTTGTGATGCACTTTCCCTTCCAATTTTATTTTTTACGACTATCTATTTCAAATGCTTGGTCTGGCACGGTTGCATTGAGATGACAACACAACCTCTTACGTCACAAAGAACAGATCCTTGCCCAGTCCATTAACCAATGAAAGCACAAAACCGCGTTCGTTTTCTTCATAAAAATGTGTCTTTAATTATTTTTGGCCAGTTTGAGTTTTTGTTATGTGTTATACACATTTAGACCTACTTTAAAGCCCAAAGAGTACATGTAACTCTTCAACTGAATTTATCGGGCTGACTACCTTACACGGAATACAATTTCCATGGTTCTTTGTTTGTTCTCAAGCCAGTACAAAGCGATCCTGCAGTTACAGTAAGACTTGCGAGTAAGCTCAATCCAGCGGAGTCACGTTTAACTGAGGAGTTTAACTTCAGTGTTGTTTGTTTATACTACAAAACATCGTAAAACTGTAAATACAAATAAAGTTTTAATACCTGCAACCAACGCTGGTTTTATTTATGTAATTTTCTCCGTGAATCTCGCAACCTTGCAGTCAGTGTCGGGTCTGAACTTGTTAGTAAAAAGTTTTGTTCTACCTATCATGTTACAGCTGGGATTAAAACCTGTGTGTACTTAAGTTGACTTACTTTCACATTTAATGATCATCAACAACAATGTCTTCTTTGAAGAACTAAGAGCGTAACGGCGAACCCCGAGCTCACACAGTCCTTGAAATTCCTCAAGTTTGGTAGAACAGGTTGGTCAATTTGAAGTTTATAACTTACCATACGTAAACCTCTAAACAAATTCACACACTACTTGAAATTTCTCGAGTTTGGGTGAGTAGCTCGCGCGCTGTAATTGGTCAATTTAAAATTTATCTATCTATCTGTCGACCTCAGTCGAGATAGTTTTTACAACTGAGCGCCAGATCTCTTTCTGCATCATAAGGTTT
>JAOBAT010126964.1:0-35813 GCA_026413305.1 Hydrozoanthus tunicans
TGAATAATACTCGAGGTCTGTTTCCAAACTGACAACAGCCGCTTCCTCAACGCCATTTACAGTTTCGTTCAGAAATCATACAATCAGTTTCTTCTCTCTAAGATAGGGCTTGCTGATCGAACTTTTTGCCTAATTTGTTCTGACATTAATTCGTAGTGTAACGAAAGACTTATAGAAACAAAACCACAAAATAGTCTGCCTGATAATGTTGTATCCATAGGAAAGATCAAGTTGATTTTAAAATGTTTGGAGTTAACGTAGTTTGAAAATATATATTCGACACAACTACGTTATATTTTTTTGTTAAGTGCAATACTTCATACTGCCAAACCTGCCTTCTTACACACGATTTCTGCGAAATCGAAAACCCAAGCTTTGTGGTAGGCGACTTCGACTGCCTTTTCATGGAGACATGAATTTGTTGTTTTATCTCGCTAACCAGTTTTAAACGATTTTATTAATAAAACATGGCCCCCTAAATAGCGTACTTATGGCCGAGAGTAACTCTATATGTTTCTGTGAATTTCTCCAAGTGACATATGAAGAACTTTAACCGTCAAAAGTTTTCTACAGAACCGGACAACCAGACATAGCTTGTGATCAGTCTCCGAACCAAAACATTCCCACAAGGAGTAATAGGTCACGACCTGTCAAGTAACTATTTACTTTTGGTTGACAGTTTCTAATTTTTGAAAGGGGCGGCACAGTGTTTTGAAAGGAATGTCCACAGGCTCTTCTTCCCCTCCCCTCTCCCCAGTCCCCTTCCCAACTAGTATTGCCGAAGAGCCTGTTCACAGGCTACTTGCTAGCACACAGCTATAATTGATCTTAGCAGTTTTAGATGGTACTCTAAACAATCCAGTAAAAAATAGGACATAACTTATAATAAATACAATTATGAGGGCATTTAAAAAGAGCAAAAAAAATTGATTTCCTTTTAAAGCTGCCAGCTGCAGTATAAAGTATTAATTTTTTATTTTGGGCAAGTTGTTTAGTGTATCCAAAATGACCTCCAACACACTGTTTTAGGTTTTTTAGGTATCTAAGATGGAAGTGTTTCTCTGGAGTTATTCTGTAAAACCCGACTTTAAAGCCCTGGGCTTACATAACTTCATAAGGGATTTTCGACTGGCTTATAAATGGGTGGGGTGGGTGGGGGGCTCATAAGCTGAATAAAAAAAGGTTCAGAACGACAAGATATTTAAACAAATCTGAGAAACAAATTAAAGCTAAATACCATTTATAATACATTTATTGTGCATCAAAATTAAAAAGGAAAATTTATTTAAAAAACATCTATTACCAACCTATAGACTGGAACAACTGGAGCGGAACAGATGGATGGGCTTTTTAAAAAGGGATTTTACTGTATTTAACATTATATTAATATCAGTCTTTTACTGTTGAATATTTCATTTGAAACTACATTTGGGATTCGAAAGACATACACATGTTTTCTTTATCCTCATTAGCGAAGATATCACTGACATCATTTCTTTGTTATCCCTCCTCATTTGGCCGCAAATAAACACTCAATACATAAGGAAATTTTGTGCACTGGCATGAACATATGAAGGTTTCACTCATTCACTATGATATACTGTGAAATATCTTTTTTCCACTCAAAGATAAATTTCTATGTTTGTACAACTGTGTAATACCCTCTAAATATTTGATTATCATTTTTAAGAAAAAATCTGTTTATGACAAAGCTTGATTCAGGACTGTAAGATTATCAACCTTAAATATTTCACACTCTATATGAGCCTTAATCAGGCCTATCAATTATCAAAATCTAGCCTTTCAAATGGCAGCCACTTTGTATGACAAATGAACTTGAAGATGATTTAATAACAACTGCTTGTGTTTTCGTAAAATTGCAGCAAAACAGAGTTCTGCATGAGTATCCCAGGCTAATGCACACTTCAAGTGATGACCTTTCTGAACAGTAGCTGACAATTTTTCATAAGAATTTTCCACACTTTACTGTTATTTCAAACTGTACTAATATTGAATTTTTTGGTTTTTCAATATATTTGTCTATTATTTTGCCCTGTAGTATTGCTAATTCTAGAAGATGTTTCAACCATGTACCATTATTCAGCTTTATACTATTGTTCAGAAATCCTTAGTACTACAAAATTTCAAGATGTTAGTTATAGCAAGTTGATCCCCAGAAAAGGAAAGTGTGATTGGTACAATTGTTACTATCAGAACCAAACCCAGTTCACCATTAAATAACCTACTAACGACCACTCACATAATAAACTGCCCCAAAGCTGCCATGTCCTATCTCTCGTAGATTGTCAAATATCTCCTCCGGGTCCTGTTTGTCAAACAGGCCAGCATTTTCAGAACCTCTTGTGCCCTTGACAAAGGGCATAACAACATCAGTCTACGTCCGTCCAATGACGGACTAGCAAACGCAGTAAACTGAAACAAAAACAAAATCTTTTTAAATCATGAATCAGCTGAACAAAACCACTTAACAGTTAAATCACTCCTGCTAAAAAAACCAGCAGCGTTCAATTTTAACTTTTTGCAAATATTTTTTGTACTGAGGCTTGAATCAAAACTACTAAAATTTTTGCTTGCTTAATATTTCTTACTACAAGGTTTTAACTTATAAAGATGTAACAAATTTGGGAAGATGAATTAAAGTAACAGTTTAATATTATATAATCATTTTAAACTGGCTTCATATACTTGATGTAATCTCCTTAGTTAAACAACTTCAACACTAAGAGACACATGGTACAAATGTCCACTTAACCTTTTTAGCCCCAAAATAGTGCCAAATGATGAAGTACTTAATTCTCCAAACTAGAGCCAAAACTTTTTGTTATCAGTTTAGGAGAATTTTGCTTTTCATCTTCTGTGTTTTCTACGTATGATCAATTTCAAGTTTCTTGTCACAAAAGGGCCTACTTTTTATGACTTACAATATGTAAGGAGAAGTTAGATGTTGATAAACTGACTGGGGCTAAAAAGGTTGAGTTATGTAAAGAGAAGTTAGATGTTGATAACCTAGCTGAAAAGGTTATCATGCCAAGCTAACTAAACATTTCATTTGAGAATACATGTTTACCATATTTTTCTAGACATGTACATTTTTTAATCCATGCAAAAAGTCAACCTCTGACTCTGGTTCTAATATCAAGCTTGAAATCGCTCAAAGAAAGAAAATAAGAGATAAACATTAGGGAACATTTATTCTTGATGACTAAACAGTCCCTTCTTTCTTAATATTTGGAGGTCTCTAAAGGAGCCATTATATGAACGAGAACAATCTTACAAAACTTGTCTCAAACACAGCAAGTTTTCATTCAAGCAGACTGTCAGACTTGGGAATGACATTTTGTCCATCAACTTTCTTTGGCAATTAGATTTTTTGATTTATTTTGTTGGATGGTTTTATTGGCTGATCTGTACATCAATGAGGGCTTTTTAAAGGTAAAATCAGGTTATTATTTAAAGGGTTGATTTGAACATGGAAAATAGTATGGTGTCTTATGATATTAAAACTAATTGACAAAGAGTTTTGAATAAGTTAAGACCCCAAGTTCAATAGAATAAAAAAAACATAACAACCTAGTGCTGATCTTAGTATTATAGTACAAGACTGCCTCTATGCTTGTTTTGATAAATTAAACAAATCCTTTAAATGATCTCTACTTCTCTGCAATATAATATTGCCTTAGCAATGCTATACAATATGAAATTTTAAAACAGGATTTACTTTGACATTTTAAGTATACTACAATTGAACTGAAATTTGATAACAAAAAATTAGAAATTAGTATTTATAAAAAATCTTATTGTGATTTTTCTAATCAAATCAATATTTCTTACAACTTTAAGCCTAGTATAATACAAACAAAAAATACACCAATTTTCAATCTTAAATATGTGCCACACCCCTTAAATCACAAAGCTTTATCTTCTCTGTGCTAACTGATATAACTTATATATTTACATGGAAAAAGGAAAACATCTAAACTATTTGCAAAGCTGCATTTAGTCTAGCCTGTATCTTGGTCTGAGATAACAACAGGCCTATCAACAAGCAGAATGAGGTGGGTGATAATTTTTGCAGTAAAAACAATTGTGTTCATAAATTATAGGTTTATTTTTAATACTATTTAAAAACATTACAGATAATTTTGTGAAGTAATTCATCTGTATTATGATAATTTTTACAAGCATAATTTTGGAATGCAAAGTATTTAATAAGGAAAACAATAATTTGCTTCATTAAATGAGGAGAGAAAGGAGAAAACAAAGACATTCCAACAGCGATAGTAAACAAAATTACATTAATGGCACCTTTATTATCTAACTGGTTTTGTGCAATATTTCTCTCATCTTATGTGTATAAATCCATATGAAAGTTTTCATAAAATGGTTGTGCCAAGTTACCACAAACAAAAATGTAGCAAAAGTCAATTTTATGCAAGCAATTAATTGCACGCCTCATGCTCTTTAGGCAGGTGATGAGGCAGGCATGGGTTGTTGCCCACCTCTCATTGATAAGCCAGTAACAATCAAATGCTTTGGCTGAAAAAATAATTGTAAAAAGTTTATTTCTCTGACTAATTACTGTTTCATAAAAAATTCAAGTAATTATCATTGATAAACCAGGAAATCCATGAACTAAAAAACCATTACAGAATTGAACCAACTAACTACAGGTAAAACTTAAACCCTTCTCTTGATAACTCCTTAAAAAGTCATTCTGGTGGCACTCAATTCAACTCAAATCTTCTTAAATTGTTCAAACCCACCTTCAGATTTACAGAAAAATTAAGCAAACAAAACAAAAATTTTTTAAATAATCAAAACTAATGTTCAGCATCTACAGTGAAAATTATTTCTTACTATGAAGTTGTCATGTTGAAAAAAAAATTACTCACTGTTTGTCTTTGAGTTTTCATCCCTATTTCTAGTGAGCCATTAGAACATGCTGATAATAACTAAACATCATTAAATATTTTCAATAAGAAAGAGTTAGCTTATAACTTCTGCATAAATACAAAATTATTTCAAACCTAAACTAGAAATATATCAATTTTTTTGTTTGTTTATGAAGGGCCTATACACCAAGTTAAAAAACTTTGCACTTGAGTAAAACTGTAAATTTCTACCCTTACACTGAGTTACAACATAATTGTTGCACCTGAGACAAGGGTTTATTTTGAAGTCATCTTTTTGGTCAGTTTAATTGATAGTTCTATTGTTGGTAATTAGGCCTATGATTAAATCGTATTTTACACTAAGGGAAAATGAAAACAATAATATTAATACACAACATGCATATTAACAGGGACATCAATCCAAATACAAAGCATCTCCGCAAGTTCTGTCTAAAATTGTACATATAGAAAATGCATAATGACAAAATTTATATGTTGATAAGAAAACAATAATTAACTCTACAGATCACAGATGTGTGGAAATAACTTGATTTTCTGATAAAGCAATAGCAGTGATGTGGAAGCTCGCAAAGAACGACCTCATGTTGTGAATAGGAATCTCTTCAAGCAAAACGGAATAACTAATAGTTATTGTGTTACTAAAAAGAGAAATTTCTCGAACATGTGATATTATGTGCTCGCTTTGCAAAGCCTTATCTAATCTCTTTATCGTATGCAGTTGAGGGCCATCTATACAAGAATGTTGCTGACTAGAAGTACGAAATTTCGAAATAACAACCTGTTTTGAAACAGAAAATTTAATTATTTTATCTTGTTTTCGCAGCGAACGAGTGCAGCGGTATTTTGGACAGTGACAAACAACTAGAATACATTGTTATCACACACACTATAAATTAAAAACTCGTCATTATAATCTATTTAGTTTCTTTAAACGATCATAACGAACATTATGGATATATATATATATATATTCGAGGCCGATAAATACTTGGATATTTCAACCAAGTTACGCTTTCAATTTCGAGGCAGCTTTGCTCCGATTAACGATTGTCCCAAAGTTAAAATAGTGTTTGATGATCGAAAATATCGGCAAGTATTTATCTTCATTTCCTACCTGATCTGTGAACTCAAGATAAATATATTTTAGGTCTAAATTTTGAACCAAATACTTTATAACTTCAGACAACCGGAAGTTAAGCTGAGCTTAGGTCGCAAATTTGGCCCAACGATTTTTTATAGATGCAAGACTATCAAGAAACGTTTCAGTGTAGCAAAATTACAAACTATAAATAGTGTGTCGCAATAGAACACAAATATAGGAACGATCTGTATTCTTAATGACAATTTCGAGCCACATAAGGACAAAATAAGCGACACACCGGACGTGGAAATACGAAGATTTCATAGCTAAAACGTCCTCGCACTGGCTATTGTCATGCCATACAACACACTGACCAATACACAAATTTTTCTACAACAAAACAGGTAAATTCCGAACCACGAAACATTTCCTACACAGTAATCGAAAACCTCGTAAGCTCTATATATGAAACGAACAAAGTAGGTCTTTTCTTGACGATGTGGTCTTATGCAACAATTGCACAAGTAAAACGAACACACCCGACTCAATGCTCCTAACTCTGTACAACTAAGAGAACATAACCGGCCAAGTATACAAGCCAACCACTGCCTGATCAAAGAATTCTCGACAAACAAAACTACACTAGTTGAGCCGCAAATAAAGATTTTCATTGAAAAATATTGAATATTAAAGCAAAAACAGAAACATATCTAAGAAAAATAACGAAACGTTCCAAAACACATACACTTCGTCCTTCCTTAATCAAATGTTATGCGGTGGCGCTGGCCTGTTATGGTTTATGCCGTTCTGAATTTCGCACAGCCTCGGCAAGGTAAGCAACGATAGATTTGCTATATAGAAACAAAATCATACAAGAAACAACTAACACTATGACAGCACAAAGAACTCTTACGGTTCAATTCTTACATAGATTGGCTCACAGCCTCTGCACGGGTCCAGTGTGGGAGATAGTAGAGAAAGTAACTGATGCCATTGTCTTTCCCAACGTCATAGCCGCAAGAGGTGCACTGTCATCACATCCACTTGCAATTAGGAAGGAATTAGATGCTACAGCACTCTGCCATAAACTTTCCAGCTTTAAACAAACTTCTTCTTTGGGATATCTTATGGAGTATCTCTATAAAACACAACAAAAACTCACAAAATGCAAATCACTCCCAATACAAGATGGCGACCATTCCAACCTTACGCCTGCGCATGACGTAGTCGAGCCGAGTCTCAAAGGAAAAGTGAGCGCGGGGGAGGGGTAAGTCATCATTTTGTATAGGAGTCCACCTGTATAACAAAGTGTTGTTTCCGGTCTATAAGGTGCGTATATTGTATTTTACTGTGGATTTGCATGTTGGCCATTGGATCACTCTTGCACCAGCACGTAAAATCTGCTCCCACATGTTAAACATTTGACGATATGGTAAGATAAGTAATGTTTAACATAAAAAGATGTTTGCTATTGCTGTTTAAGCCGAAAAATAATTCTAAAATTGTCATTATTAGCCGGTGCTTTCTAGCCTCTGATCTCCTTAGTTTAAGCCAGTTGTTTTTCCCATAAAGAAAGTATGTAAGCTTTTTGTGATCTAAATTGTTTTGCTAGTCGTCAGAGGAACAGAAACAGAAACAAACTTAATATGGCAGGCTGTTGCTGGACAACGATTGTCATCAGCAAAAATTCCAATAATTCCACCAATCAAAAATTGATTTCAAGTGAATGCGTCGTTAAAAGAAAAACGTGCATTCTTACTATTTCCTTTCTTATGTGTTACGTTGCAAAATGGTATTTCCTGAATCATAGCTAGGGGACGTTTTAACTTAGTAATTCTTTATGAGCATTTCAAAAATGTTTCATGTCCTAACAAGGATAGCTGTGTTCAAAAAATCAAGTTTTGGTTACCTGAAAGAAGACAAAGAACAAAATACTCCTAGCGAAAACTCTTTCTCGTATCACGGAATTCACGAACCAATATCACATAACACAACAAACTACCCGTACTTCATCGCAAGCTTTTGTTTTCCTATTATCACGGAAAAACGAGACCAATATCATATCACACAATAACCTGCTATTGTTTAAATTACAAGTTTTCTTAAAGACGGATTATGTTTTATGAAGTGAATATATATCAAGTCTGAAAATACAGCTCTTAGCTCACGCAAACATGATAACCCACTTCCAGACACATCAGACAAAATTATAATAAACAGTGTACATGCAAATAATACTTTTTTAATAAGTTACTACTATACTATAATGTTTTTTGTGAAGTAACAAAAATAAAAAAATAAAAATTAGAAGGAAAATGAAAATGAGAATAAGAATAAAAACTACAATAACAATATTGGATATAATTTACTTCTTTTCAGCTGATCTTAATTCCGATTCTCGATAGGTACTCCAATAATGATTCGAGTTCGGATTGAAGAGTTCTTATCTAGACTTCAAATCTTTGCACTTGCCTGGGTTCTTCAATCCAAAGTTTAAACAGTAAATTCTATTAAGATTTTGCGAGGAAAAAAACTTGTAAACTCAAAAATTACATTTCAATTCAGTCTCTTTAATGTTGGAACAAGATCGTACGTCCAAAACTTAGTCGACCAACTGAGCCATTCCCAAGGATGTATTATTATAGGGCCGGCGCCATCGATCTATCCTGTTTGGGAAAGAAACGGTGATGTGGAATAAAACCATCGGAGCTGTGTCAAACCCATGACCAGTATATTATTCACATTGTTTGAAAACACTGAGGTCAAAGCTCTTCTCTGGGTGGAGTATACACCTAATATAACGAGATATCAGATAAGCAGAACATTCGGACGTCAATTTGCAGTATGGTGTCGCATTTATTTTTTTTATCAAAACCCTGAAAAAAACATAACGTGATGCTGAAAAACGCACCACGTTGTGTAATCGTTCTTTGTCACGTCACGCTCATGTTAATCTTCTAAGGCTAAGCTGCTTTTTAAAGAGTTAGCGTTGTGGAGACAGCACCTCCACCACGACGGTCACGGAACTTTCGTTTCGCAAGAATAAAATAAAAGTTTTGATTTGGTGATATATGTTTTCTCGCAAGATTTCTTTATCAATGATAGTAGTTCAGCTTGAAGCTTCCGATCTAAATTTATACTTTTAAATCACATTTCTGTTTTAATAGGAATTCATTTGTGCGCTAACGTTGGATCTTTGAGTGACGGATCGCAGTTAAGTAACAGAATTTCAAAATCATCAATCATTCGAAAAAGAACCGTAACTCTTGACAAATACTGTACCCTTTTTAGACTGAAGATTCCCCATGTTTAAATACCAACATTTCAGAGTAACAGAAAGTAGAGTTAAGTTTCGCCAGTCGTTAATGATGTTGCGAGATGTGCCGTTTACTGATATTTCAAGGAAATAGAAATGCTGGTAACAGTAAACAGCTGCATATACAAAGTAGTAGTCAAAATCCCATTACAAAATCCGGCGCTAGATAGAGATAACGGCCTCCAATTAGGTCTTACTTGTGCATGCCAATCATTACCCACCTCTCATTATTGGCTTTTTCATACTTTATACATTCTTAAGTGTAACGTTCGTTAAGATGTGGCCGTCTGGTTTCCGTTTTCACACTGGTCAAACGAACTACAAAGAACTAAAAGTTTCACTTGTACAGACGTGTTACATGCTTTGTGGCGGTGTGAAAACGCCCGTGGCTTAGGCATTCAAAGGAACATACCCGCCATTTACCAACCTAACTTCCTACCCACCTACCAAACTCCATATTTACGTACCTATAGCTACCTACCTACCACCCATTTTTCTACCTATTTACCAACCTACTAGAACCTAACAAACTACCTTTGTAACTAAGTACCGGGGGGGGGGATACTTCGAGGTCAAAAGGGTAGGGATGACCGTCGGAAAAATTCCCAAAATACCTAGGAATAAAAGTTTTCTACCCTAAAAAATAACTTTCGGTTTTAAAATTACCCTATAAAAATACCCATTGTTCTGAACGTGATATGCTGTGAACAAAGGCACGCGCGTAGTAGAACGTTCGCCAAAGGACGTTTTTTAAACTTCTTATCAGTACGCACGTTTGCTAAAACACGGGACTGCAAACAGCCCAATAGCTTTGCGTTTTTAAACCCTAAAAAATACCAGGCTCTTGGTTTAACAACGAATTTCTTTTTACAACCCCTAAAAAATACTCGACTGGCAATTTTAACCCCTAAAAAAAAACGACGGTCATACCTACCATCCCAATATAGGGTGTTCTCCCCCTCGGGCTACATACCTACTTATCACCGACTTACCTACCAGTCTATACAAGCTAGGGCTTTCATGACTGTACCTAAATAGCAAAAAGCAATTACTTTTATATTTTTATTAACTTTCTTAAGACTTCGCTTAAAAAAACGTATTTCTGTACATAATTTTGAGTTTTGGTTTAGACTTTTATTTGATGACTCCTTGGAAATAATGAGATCTTTGCCTACTGTCGGTCTGTAGCAAGGAGTGTTAAAAGATGGACCCACCCACAGGAGATGAGGGTATTGCGACGGTCTCACTGTGGACATGAAGTAAAGTTACTTTAATTGAGTAAAATTAGACCTATTCCATTAGTTAGACACGAGATCTGCATTGGGTAAACTAAGAAGGCGGCGAACAGTAGTGACGGACAAAAATATTGCGCTATCTGCTTCGTCTTTCAGGAAATGAAATCGAAAAACACTTCAAAGGCTGTGGAAACGGACAGGCACGAAATCTTTAATTTTTTTATATTAACTTTTGCAACTGAAACAAATAAAGTTAAAAAAACGCAGAAATAACGGACCTTTGTGCATCATGTTGCATCTCTCGGTGTACTCTTTACCCGATTCAGAGAGCGCGACGTAAACGAGGGATTACGCGGTGTATTGGGATATGACCGCGAAGGGGGACCGGCCGGCAGAAACAGAGAACACCCATGTAACACCTATATTCACCAAGGTTTGTTTTTTGAGTTTGATTAAAAGATTAAAAGTTCTGAATGTTTCGTATCAGTGTTTGAAGCTTGAATGATTTCCGCCTCGTCGTCGTAAAGCGGTTCAGGGCAGATTTTCCACGTGTCTTCAGACACCTGCTGCAAGTGGCTGCTGGGAAAACAGTGGAACGAAGAATCGTTGAATACATCCAAGTAACGAAATGTGTTTGGGAAAGGTACCTCCACGACGTGTGGCAGTATCTGAAACGAGCTCGTTAAGAAATCTTGCGTTGAAATAGAGCACAGCTGTGTACTCAGCATTATCTCCCAATAACAAAAAAGTAATGATGGGGGGGGGGGGGGGGCACTTTGTGGGGCAATGACGAGCCCAAAAGCAAGTGTCAGATGGGGTTAAGACTGTAACTAGGCGTCTGAGAGGTGTTCAGGATGTGCTTAAGGTGAAACGCCGCAAATGAGCTCACACTTTGGCCAAGCCTCGTTTTGATGACACCAAACCTAACAAAAACTGAAGTTTTGAAACATTTTGTCGATCGGAAACCTAGATGAAACGTTGGCAAAAAGCCTTGATAAAAGCAGAGAGAACAAACTTGAAAGGATACCGTAGCAACATACATTGCTTCCTCCTGAAGCCTTCGCATTGGAAGTCTACAAAAAAGAAGTAACACTGGCTTTCAGTCCCAGTCAGTTATCGACGTCCAAACTTCCTTACTTAAACACATAGAAAATAAGACATTTGGCACTGAGAAAACAAGGGTTGATAAAAAAAAGTTAATTACTGAAAATACTCCCATGAAACTAGTTCAATAAAAAGTATGGGCTCAAGGAGGAGCTAACCAATACAACTGGGATTAAAAGGGCTAAATATGTGTTGGATAGATTATACACCCGCAATGGGATCGTGTTCCATCCAGGGGGAGTCAATAACTTTCCTCTGCTTAGCGCTACGGAAACTGGGGGTGAGAACTAGCCTGATTGGCCTTACAGGCTGGAAAAAGGAATGAACATTTTTTTGTTTTATTGTGTTAATAGAGGCACCACACCAGATCCTTTAGAAGTCCACAGACTGTCTGTGTCTTCTGTTAACATTTTCAACAATTGACTGACCTTTTTGGAGAAATCAGCACAACAAAGCCAATATAAAGCAAAATTAGCAATCACTACCAACAACACACCAGTGCTTGTCATCTATTTCATTGCCTATAATCTTCAGATACTGAATTTAATGACATGTACAATTCTTTATGTGAAAACAAAATCTTAGAATCATTGTTTTTTTTATTTCACAAGGAAACTTTGCAAGTTATACATCTTAAAAATAATTTCAGTGAGCAAATCTGTATCAGTTGGGTAACTTACAATATACAAGATTGGTTCCTTTTTTAAGTGCCTATTAGATGAAACATGTTGTTACATCAGTGGATGTGGGGCTGTGACGAGCCCAAAAGCATGTGTCAGATGGGGTTAAGATCTTCCAGAGTAAGAAAAAACAGCAAGAAAAAATTCTAGAGATATTAACATTTATTTTTTTCAGCTGATGACATCAGTTGTTGGGCAGGCAATTTTCAGTTTTTTTAAATCTGCTGCCAATCCATAACCAAACTTGGACTGATGATGTATCTTGAGCACCATAGCAAATTTTGACAAAGTTTTTTTACTGCTATTTCTCACTTAGCAAGGTGTATTCACTGAGGTTACAAAACGTTTCATGTCATAGGCACATTAAAGACTTTTAACTGATAATTCAGAAAAGTTGCACTACCTGCAAATACTTTATATGAGCTCAGACAGCAAAGATAAATGTGAGCGAGCCACAAGTTGGTTCCGGGTTGTTGTTCGATTGATTTTCTTAAGAAGGAAAGGGGGCTTTGGGAGTGAGTCTATAATAGAGGGCTGAAAGAGAGCAGAGAAGAGCACTAACAATGATATTGTTTTGTTTTGTTTCATAACATTCTGACTCAAAGAAACACAGGAGAACAGGCAATAGGACTTGAGGTCCCCTTTGAGACCTGCCACCCAGGACCTATGGTTTAACGCCATCATCTGTGAAGACGCGAAGGTCTAACCGTTTGTAGATGTTGAAGCAAAGGCAGCACCTTCTCCTAGTTATTTTAAGATCCTGAGTGAAGGTCCGGCATCAGGAATCAAACCTGGGTCTCCCGTATGACAGACTGGGGCTTTATCAACTGGGCTAAACAGGCGATGGTTACTTTGAGGGTTTACTACAATTGTATTTCTAAATACCTTTCCAGGTAATGACCAAAGCTGTTACCAAGTATAACAACATTTGTAAGATGAAGAGGCTTCCAATTTGACCACAGTAAGTTGTTGTAGAGAGGTTTTCCACAATGTAGCATAAAGAAGAGGGTCTTGTCTTTCACTGTTCTTTTTGCTTCCTGTAATCATTCAGTTGCATTGTCACAAATGGAAATCAGGGAACAAACAAAAATATATAAATTTATACTTGCAGAATTAAAATGATGCAACAGCCAGGAAATGATTAATGTTATACCAGAAAGTAATGATTGTTGTTTGGTCAAAGATATTGACAGCTGTAGATTTTGTCTGACTGACTGCCAGCATTTTTGTTGGTTTTCATCAAGTTTGGAGTAATCTCCAAGAAAAAACATACATATCTAGCTGCATATCTTGTCTTGTATCAGATACCATAGAAAACTTTTGGTGAGTACAGTTTGCTGTATACCAGCTTGCTGTGGGAAAGTATTGAGATACATACCCAGCTGAAAACATTTTCAGAATGTACTATTCTTGCTGACCTGTATTCAAGTTTGTTGCTGTAGACTTTCGATTGTTCTTCAGCTACAGTCATTACTAATAATTATTGACAGGTCAATTCTGCCAATTAATGCTCTTGAATTTTCCTCTCCTTTTTAGTGCTTCCTTAACACACACGCAGACCTAAACAGGATGTCACTGAAGGTCAAAAGGTCACAGACATGATCTGACTTCCATTCAGAAAATTTAAAGTAAAATGACAAAAACTGACCAACCTACTCATGTGTCTTGTTGGGGTTAGAGGAGGGTTCACAATTGGGGGCTCTCTTTATTGTTACGATAGGGGTGCTTGACAAATATTCTAGGGGTCAAAATTGGCAACTGGTATTTTTAGGGTTTTTTTAAGAAAAAAACAGATTATCATTTTTTTAAAAAATGGCAAAAATCAATACTGTGAGGCATTTTCTAGGGTCCAGAATTTTTCTTGCCCTGGTATAATTTTACATTAAGCATCCCTATCCTTTTTATCTCCCCCCCAAACCTCACCTGCTCCTTTTGGGCTGTATATGATCTTCTCAAATAACACAATGTCATATAATATCAACCTTCTAGCTGCCTTTGAATCATTATTAGTATACTCATCACATCTGATTTAATGGTTCACAGACTATTTGTACAGTCATGAGACAGTTAAGTTTCGTTCTCCATAAGAAAAAAAATTGTTCTAACATGGAAAACCATAAAACTGAAGCCAAACAAAGGAAACCTTTCATTCTTAGTCAACGTACTAAATTTTCTTAATGACTGGAATAATATAATCTGAGATGTGTCTTTGTGAAGATCATTCATACAGCTGAAGAATAAAAGTTTAGTTATTAATTGAGGCCTAGTTCATACATTGAGTTTAGTTCAGACAAAATTAATTTGTATTAAGCCTTTTTGATGATTAGTTGGCATAAACTGCTGTGATTCTGATTTAGAGAACAAATTTAACTTGGCCCAGGTAGAAACTTCAGTGATTTAACCAGACACCTGAATGAGATGCTAATATGCTTTATCTGTCTTTGAAAGACACAGAAAAAACTCTTCAACAAATTCAATTCTTCAGTTATTAATTTAATTGCATGGAGAGCTTTGAAACAAATCTGATGACATTAAATTAGACACTTGTGTGACAAATGAACAGGGCCTACATCTACTGCTGAAAAAATAAAACAGTTTAAACGAGATGTTTTGTTCAAAACCTCTGACTTAAACCAGTTGTTGCGATGGACTGAAACCATACCTCTTGTTGCCTAGCAACTCAAGTCCATCATTTTAACAACAGATGAATTAATAGGTCAAAGGTGGGGCCAATACCTCTTACTAACAACTCACTTAATTAGATACATTACAATTTTCACATGTCTTCAATCAAATTTCAGACATCCTTACCTCATTTTTAGTGATTAAGGTAGAGCCAAATCGTCTCACAACATCTTTGTCCAGATTGCTGAAACAAGGTTCATAGATAAAGCACAGACCCGGAATCTAAAGGTTTAAAAGCAGCAAAGAGTTTTAGATGGCTTCAAGTATCAGGAAAAGGATAAAGGAGGGTGCTAGGCAAACTATAATGAGAGTTAAAAGGGACAAGGGAAGCTGGTTACAGGTCAACTGAAAAGCACAGGGAATGATGAAAAAAGGTACTGTAAGTATGAAAACTGAAAGGAAAGGATTAAGACAATAAAATACAGTATTATTTTCTGTCTACCAAACTGACAAATCATTCCAACCTTTGTACTTTTTAAATAATGTTTTGTATTGTATTCACTTCAAAGTATCTTGATTCTGATTGGAAAAGACCTGCAACTAGTGACCTTCTACCCAAACATTTTTATGCAACAACAATATAACTTAATTACCAATAATTTTCAACTTACAAGTAAGTAAACAAGATTATTTAAAAAAAGTAGACGTTATAGCAATGCGAAAAAAGAAAGGCTGCTAAGAAACACTAATCAAAGTTTACAAAACTGTGCATTTACTGTTATACAACATTAAAGAGCCTAGTATGAAGTAAATTTTATTTTTGCATTAATTATAAGTTATTATATCTACCTTTCGAAATGGGAAAAAATGAATGATGTTATAGAGAGAGAAATAAGATATTTTTCTGCCCAAAGTTTAAATCTAACCATGAAAAGTGGCCTGATTTTGAGTAGCCAAAATAATGGTCATGTTGTAGGAAGCTGGTCCGAAGACTCAACCAACATAGCAGACAAGAAGAATACAAAAACAGAGGGCAATTCCCAATTGTGTTAATGGTGGCCCTAATACAACTAATTTAATGTCAAAACACCATAGTCAGTCACAGGAATATCTATTCATTTATGCAAATTGCTGGAACAATTTCCATTGTCATTGTTTGTAAACTGGTTCCCAGTCTCCAGAAACACAGACACAGACCCACTAGTTTCTAATTTAGACAGAAGGAAATCATAGTTCTCTTTCTGTAACATCATTGGGTATTGGCTCTTTTGAAAAGCAGACGTAAAAGGCTTGCACAAAGAAAAGAATACTTCATTGGCACTTTAAGTACCTCAAGAAGTTCCTTCAGTAGCAATAACAAAGCAAACTGGTATCTTGCAGTAGGACAAGAGTGAAGCCTTCCAATTCCATAGCAGATAATGTCTTTAAAACCTGTCTTGTTCAGTGTTTTGGAATCCGTTAGTTCATTCTGTGCATCTTCAGTAAATAGGGCTGAAATTGTTTAAGAACAGTGAGTAAACTAAGTTATAATATATACTTAACACCCTTTTCATTATGTTACTAATAAACAAAGGTTCACTGAGAATTGAATGCTGGAGGTACAAAGCAGAATCAGATCATGTGAAGGCATCTTACCTTTGACGTCAGAGAAAAACTGGCTATGCTGTATTTCATTCCTACAGGAAATATTAATAAATTACATCATTTGAGTTTTTGATAAAAACTTGACTGATTGTGTAATTGAGCATTGCAATTGGGTTTGACAAACAAAACTTTTAGTGCCTTCATATGACTTCTCAATCTACAGCTTTACTCACCACTCAAATGATTGTTAACAAATTATATTCGGTTTCAATAAAATTTACTAGCCCGAGCCAAAATCTGAGAGTCACTGGTTGGTCTTTTCTGTCTGTGCTGTAGGTTCTTGGAAGTGGCAGGGTATGAAATGGGTATGAAACGATTTACAGCCTAATAGGCGCTGCAATAATTTACCATCTCATATCCATTCATATCCCACCCTTCAAAAACAGTACTAGTCATTGCAGAGCAAAAGCGCCTACCTGCAGTTGTCAATTTTCTTCACCAGAGATTTAATATTTTGTGAATCATCTGTTTCCACATTGCTTACAGAACTAATGCTGGGTTTGTTTTTGACCTTATTTTCTTTTGAAGATCGGCTACGGCGCCCTTTTGACTTTCTTACAACTTGAAAGTTGTCCATAATATATAGCCCACCATTTTGGTTATACAGCGAGAAAGTATATACTTCGTATAAATAACAACGTAAAGGTCATTTTGTCCTTGCCTTCGGCGCTCGTTTAGTCTATCTCACCCGCATTGCTGTTCGACCATTTCCCCCCTAAAAAATACCTCTCGGTTTTAAAATTACCCTAAAAAATACCGATTTTCTCTTGACAGCTAGCGGATCGGCGCAAAGTTCCTCGTGATGAGCAGTGAATAAAGGCGCGCGCGTGTTAGAACGTTCGTCGAAGGACTTTTCTCTGAACGTCTTATCAGTATGTACGTTTACTAAACCACGGGACTGCAAGAAGTCCAATAGCTTTGTGTTTCTTAACCCTAAAAATACCAGACTCTTGGTTTACCATAGAATTTCTTTAAACAAACCCTAAAAAATACCGGACCGACAATTTTAACCCCTAAAAAATACGACGGTCATACTTACCACCCCAATATAGGGAGTACCCCCCCCCTCCCCCTCCCGGGAGGGCAGCAAACGTGCCTTGGGAGGTTTCCGCCCTAATAGAGGCAAACCGTTTGCGCCGCTTTCCGTCCGAAACTTCTTGAACCTTGTGTTAGTACTTTGCAAGTTCATCCAGATTTTTTATTTTTCGTTGTTCCGGTGAAAGCATTATTATTATGGTTGTGAGCCAGTCCTTTGCAAGGTCCAAGGAGTAGACGCAGTATGTTTACCAATCAGATTGCAGCATGCACGACGGTATGCCGTGTAGGTTCAAATATGAATGTTGAACACGTTTAAATGAAATACTTCCGTCGATCGAAAAGGCTAACAAGCAAATAACATAATAGCTACGAGTAGTTGAGCTCTAGTTGAAAACACAACTTCGCAAGCTGCCCCTAAACGCACTCTCGGTATTAGTAACTTGAAGAGGATTTTGCATAAAGTAAAAGGTTGGGGGAAAGGGAGGGGGGGGTAGATGGTTTCCTTGCAATAAATGTAACAATCAACTCGTCATGAATACTTTATTTCGACCTCTTGTCAGTGTTCAGTTACATTACTCACATACGAGGACGAAAAAAAAGAAAACAAACTAAAATATTCTCCCAATCAATGGGGTTGAACACGTACCTTTTATTGTTGCAATAACGTTTATTTATGTTACTGTGCTCTAAACGACCTCTTAGTGAAGCTTTCTTTAATTTGTGCATACGACTTAAAAGAAATCAGATGGCGATGATTTTCGGTACAAAAATATAAATTTAGCTTCGAACAAAAATAAAAGTCTTTCCAGCACTCCTAAATATGAATTGCAAGAACTTGGTGTTTGTAAATAGTAAATTGAAATACGGGTGTTACTTATATTCCCGTTTTTAGAAGTAATACATTATTTTCGTTTTGAAAACGATCACCAGTTTTAAATAGGTCTTAATTTTCATTTGACAAATTCTAATGTTCGTGTCAATAATTGTTACATTATGCTATACTGAGAAAACAACCCCTCCCCAAATAGGCGGCCCAGGCTCAAAAGCAGTATGGACTAACAAATACAGTATTTGTTTGGGAACCACGAGCGAAGTAAAATTGAAAACTTGATTTTCAATAAAATTTTATTAATCTTGATCTGATGTTGTGCTCCAAAGTCTGTTGATCTAGCTGTTTTTCTGGGTTTCTAAACCGTTTTGATGAGCTTAGAAGGCATTAGACCAAGGTTAGTAAAACTTTATTGAGAATCGAATTTTCAATTTTACTTCGCTCATTGTTCCATACAAATACTGTATTTGTAAACCATATTGAGTTTGTACCTGCGCCGCATATGCTACACTATGTTCGAGCATCGACTCGCTGAGGGCTCAATTTTCACAAGCTCGTTTTTCGAAAAACGCCTAACCGTACACGTTAAACTCTGTTGTGAACTAAGGTGCTGTGCCTGTTCATTTTGCAGTTGCTATAAATGAACAACTGGCTTGAGTCACTGTGGTTCCTGTGTCTGGTTCCTTAACCACTACTTAAGAACATTTTTGTTTACCATTTTGAATGAAGATATCATTGCAAAGCAAACAAGAGAAAAATAAATTCCAGTGTTTTATGATCTGGTACGAGTTGTTCAAAGCTTTGTTAACGCTATAAAACTATGGCTAAAACCCTTTCTGGAGCCAAAAGAGCTCATTAAGCCGACGCTTCCCCCCGAATATGACACACCCCTGAAGAAACTGGTACTCTTTTATACAGCCGAGTCGACTTGAACAATTTGGGTAAAGTGTCTTGCTTAAGTACACAACACAGTGACTTGACCGAGGCTCGAACTCGCGGGTTAGGGGTCGAACCGCTCGGCCACTGCGCGGCCGACACCTTAAAAGATATATTCCTAGGTCCAACGTAAACAAAACCTATTTGTTGCCATAGTTAGTTAACAATGGGCTAGTATGAGTAGCTAGCTTTTGAACAACTCGGCCCTGCTCGTTAACACATGTCACATGGTCAGGCAACTTAAGCGAGGCAGGATACTAACAAATAACTTAGGCACTAACCAAAATACACGGTTTCAGTTTTTCGATGCAGTGTTCTTCGAGAACAAAAAAGGAACTATCGAATTAGTTTATGGTCGATTTGACAGTTTTTTGATCCAAATTGGCTAAATTATTGAAAATGAATTAGTTACTAGATTCTAGAAGAAGTCCCAGTACAAAAACTGCAAAAGTTTGTGGCCATACAATTACTTCCAGCCGACCAATTTGCTCTCTAGCAGCGCCACCAGGCCAATTGATATCACGTAAAGGGCACCGACAATGCCTGCCATCCACACCTACAACAACGGGAAAAGACAGAGAGAATATCGTTTTTGAAGCATTGTTTCTGACAAACATTGCAAAAAGATACGAAGGACAGACTGAGAGGTTGGTTGGACAAAAGGAAGGCTATTTAAAAAACATTTACAGGTTGGCCCAAAATACACAAGACCCCAGAGAGTAATGACAGCAGAAAAGAAAACTTTGTAACACAGTTTTATAGGTTTGGACAGGACTGAGTTTAAAAAAGACTCTAATTTGTGTTGGGTTATGAGGCAAAACAAAAAAAAAACAAGTTCTCGTTTAAGTGCTGTTAAACGCTATGTCTCAGTGACAATTTTGAGGAACTCACCTTGTACGTGAGGCGGAAGGCAACAATACCAACAAGCCACTGAACAAAGAGGATCACAAAGACTTCTAGAATAACACAACAAGATAAACATTAACACAACAAACTCAAACCAAAGGTAATAGGACGATAAGGTGTGGTTACTTGTTGTCAAATAGCCTCTATTTCACTGACCTGCCGAGTAGTACCACTTCAACTCGCGGAAGTACACCAGGGCGGCAAATATTCCAAGACACAAAGTGTTGTTCATGGTGCCAGCTCCATACAACTGAGAAGAAACGACATCACATCATCATCATCACTTACATTATAATCCTTCCCTTCACTACCAGTCACCTCCATTATCTTCATCGATGTTATCGTTCCCGCTATCAAAATCATCATCGTTTCCATCAGATACCATAGTTAATGTCAACACCACCACTATCACATAATCTTTGCCATCATTGTTATCATCACGAGGATCATAGTCATTGAAATCATCACCATCGTCATCACAATAACAATATTAACAACTATTTTAGTACAGGGTTCGTACTGATTACTAATCATTAATTTCCAAATGAATTTCAAGGACAAAATGCACTTTTGCAGGAGTTTTCCAGGATTTCGAGGAAATGTGCAATTCCTGTTAGTACAATCATCATCATGCCATCGCTAAAGTCATCGAACCAACTGGTGTAATCAAACGCTGTGGAGAGTGAAAAGAGACGCAATTCCTCCACCCGCATGGTCCACTTGGACTTCCATAGTTACATACATGGCAGAAGTAGACGTACCTGCGAGAAAGTCATGGATACGTTTTCCTTCTTCTTCTTAGCCGCAAACAACAGCGAGGAGACAAGCTCAGACGCGTTGGAGCACAATGGAGTCACAACAAATGACACGTAGAAGGCTAAGAAGGACAATGCATTTACTATTAGCCATAACAGCAGATTTGGAAGTAAAGTGGAACCCTGTTAGCTGGAATACAGTTGAATGATACTGACTTGTTCGCAATTGGTTGTATAGCTCGTGGAAGCCTTTTAAAAATGCTTTCTATTGTGTTGCTTGCCATAAAAATTATAGTCAGTCCTGCAACTCTCAGGGTCGGCATGGTGACCCTTTTGCAATCCAGGCAAACATGAAGTAACCCGAATAGTTGGGTCATGAAAAACTGGTCGTGTCATTAAGATACCGGAAAAAAAGCAAGTGCGTTTTCGTTATATCAGTCAAGACTGAGTCGACTCTATCCAACTACAATGTTCCTTGCAAACTACCCGAGATTGGTATGCGGAGTGATTATGAGTGTTAATCAAGGAGTCAAGGACAAGAAGGAGTCGACTTTCTCTTATTACATTGCTACTAGCAAATTACCGGGTAATGGAATATGGGAGTGATTGTGAGCGTTGGCCAGGGAGTCCAGAACAAGTCAGTCCACTCTCTCCTATTATATTGTTACGAGCAATTTACCTGAGATTGGAATGTGTGAGTGGTTATGAGGGTTGGTCAAGGAATCCAGCACGTCGCACATTGGATCTGCAAAAATGGTTACCTGGGAGAAGTGGGGGTAGAAAATTAAAGAAAACTTTCAAGTAAATACCAAAATCGTGAAAAAAAGTTGATAGGATAAGGCATTAACTGAAACCCTCCTTGGTGGCAAGAAAACATCTAGACATTCTGGACGTTTATAAAAGCGTTAAGAGATTCTTACTGAATGCCCAACCCTCGGATATTACAAGAGTAACCTAAACATGAAACAATTTCAAGTGTCTATACCCAAATAATGTAACTTGGTCGATAAGAGAAGTTTTGAAAAGAAAAAAAAAGGTTGTCTTTTTCATTTTAAATAATTAACTTTAAGGTTTTTCAAATATGCAAGTTAGATAAGTTGTGACGTCTACCAGGGATTCACAAGTGGGAAGAACACAAAACAACAGTTATTTCTTTAAAAACCTGATCTATGATATTGAAACTTTGCACAATTGTTGAACTAAAACACAGACACTCGTTATAGAGAAGACTGATGTTTTGTAATTTGTCTCGTTGGATTCCTTGAAATAACGTCACAACTTTGGTAATTTGCACATTTGAAAAACCTTTTAAACTCCTCAGTTTTAATGAAATAAACTAAGATCCATGATTCGAGTATAACTACTTTAAAAGATGGATGCAGCAAACTGCTCTTAACTTTACCACTCTACCTTACAGTCACTTATCATCATCAACCTCATTATCACCGCAAGGACTACCTTCACCACTGTTATCATTACCATCGCAACTTCTATTACCATCGCCATCATCACCACCACTATATATACTCATCAACATCATCACCACCATCACATCATTATTACCAAAGGCTTTGTCGTCATCACCACTGTTAGAACTATCACTATCATTTTTAGTTTTACCATCAACATTTCTACCTACCAGTCCCACTCCTAAAACCAGATAACCAACTGACTTCATCGCAAGGACTCTTGGACTTTCTTCCTTTTCATCATCAGAGTCATCCTGTAACAACGAGAAATTTCAAGCTGTTACATTATACCAAGTGTATAGTTTTCCTTTTGAAAGTAGCTGATTCCAGATGAACCTCCCCACGAGTTCCCTGACAGGAAAGATAAAACCAAGACTTTACTTTATCTAGGCTTGGTTTCAAGTTGTATCGTAAAAGTGTCCGAAAACTGTGACCGGAAAGCAACCCTCGCTCCCCTGCCGCCAAATCAGTAAAATATAAAGTAAGATCAACGATCATTGGCCGCTAAAAGCGAAATGGTAAATTTCATAGTAAAAGATGCGTCGGACGGAAAATGTGTAACTTTCCACAACAGATAACAAATCAGTCATGTTTTGATTTGTTTTATGATCATGACATTTTGACTCAAGGATTCACGGGAGAACAGGCAATAGGACTCGAGGTCTCCTCCTTCGGTTTAACGTCCTTATCCGAGAAGATGCGAAGGTCTGCAGATGTTGAAGCAAAGGCAGCACTTTCTCTGTTATTTTACGAACCAGGGCCTCTCGCACGACAGACTGGCGCCTTACCAAATGGGCCGTAACCAGTTTGTTACATAACATCTTTACTAAAAATGAACACCGTAAGGGTTAAAGTTCCCTTGCAAGACTACAAGGTAACTTGCAAAAAAAAGTGAAAGCAAAGCAGTATAAAAGCAAAACCCTTGGCTGTTTTTTTTAATGCTAAGTTGGAAGATTCACCAGCATCCTTATTCGAGTTCAAGAAATTATCCCATCATGCTTAGTACTCGGCACAAATTGTTACAGCACGCGCAAAAATCTGAAACTCATTCAGATTTGTCGTTGCAAGGTTAGTTGTATACGACGAAAGAGCTTTGCTAGTACCTGATCAGCTGAAATATCTCGTTAAATGTTGCAAGTGTCATTCCATGGTTCAACAGCTATGGTTAGTTATATTATCGCGTTAAATGAAGATTGTGCAGCTGAAGAATTGAGTCAGACCAGTTAACATTACTATGTTAGTCATTAACGGCTACACAGTGTTCTTCCAACCTCTTCATTTTACAGAATTTCACCATTTATTATTGATTTTTATCGAATCCTCAGTGAGTTAAACTTACTAGTTTAAACAGTAGTAGTTGGATCCATTTGCGAAGATGATTTTAAGTTGCTTAATTGTTAAAACAGTACTTTACTGACTTCTAGATTTATATTTCATATGGTTTTATTGTTACGTATATTAGAGGCAATAAAAACTTTATAACTAAAGACAGATTACATAACATTACTTTTCTTGAGATGGATGTTAAAAAGCGCTAAGTTAAATTTCAACAAAAATGTGATACACGACATAGCTTACTTAATAGAAAAGGCGGCGTATGGAATTTTGTTCACGAGACATTTGTGTTGAATCCCGAACGAGCGAGGTACGAGATAAAAAATAGGCAAACAGACAAGTTTTGGGCAGTTAGTTTTTTAGTTATTTACATTTCCCATGAAAGAGCGTTGTGTCATTGTTTAAACTTCTGACTATCGATTACTTCCTTATGTACTGGTTTGAAGAAATCGTAATTTAAACAAGTTCATTATTGTAACAGTGGAGCGGTTGAGTACCTTTTGTATTTCAAACTGCTACACTGTCTCACTGTTTTTAGTACCAACAACCAGATACGAGTATTTCAGCCAGACGAACGATAAAACAAACACAGAACAAGCTCTCATAAACGTGCTAAGTTGGTGCGAAAATTCCTAGCCACTCTTGGCTGAGAGCGACGTGTGATATGACTGGTTGTCTCGACCGGTTTTATCTTGTTCTGTTGACCTCGTTGCTTTAACGTGGCATTCAAAGGAGCTTTGTTTTTAGCATTTACCGTTTAACTTTTAAGGAATTACTAAAAACACTTAGCTGATATTAATATTTACTAAGTAACTGGATAATACTTTTTGCGCGCTCTGATTAGTTCCTGTAGAAAACGAAAAAAGTGACTAAAATTAGGTAACCCGTGAATAATCGCTGGTAGAAAGAGAATTGCTTCTCTCAGAATTTGCAGCAAAATCGTGAAAAGCGATTGAATGGGAATCGCAAACGCGCGGTCGTCACTACAGTAAACAACTATCAATATCTGAATGATTGTTTTTCAACTCTAAATAGGCAGCGTGTTTTATCCAATATCTTAGGTAAATACTTAAAAATTATCCTCCTCACTCCTCAGAGTTTGTGTCCATTGTCAGATACATTATATATCCGCCAATACTCATCTTCCCTAAGGGAGATAACTGTATACCTGCAGGCAGTTTTAGAACTAGTTGTCGCAATTGTTTAGTTATTGCCGCCTTCAGTTTTTCAATAATCAAAAAAATATCAGTTATATAACGAGTTTTAAATTGCGACAAAGTTGTTTGAACACTGTTTTAGCCGGGACACTTACCTCTTCGCTCACCGTAAAAGACTCCCGAGGAGCAGGGGTCTGTTGCTGCTGCAGTTACAAGTACAAGCGTGATCAAGTTAGCGAGACCCTGTCATTGCTGCGCAGTGTTAATCTGGGGTGGCAGCTAGAACTCTCTCCTCAACAGTCAAGCATTAACAGCTCAATTCGTGCAGTAGTTGTTTACGTTGCGTTAATTAGATATGCATTTTAAGCAGACCGCACTTCTTTAACTTTTGCGTTAAAATTTTCTCGAAAGATAACTTTAAGATTGCTTTGTCAGATAACAAGGGCTTGTCTCACTAGTTGAAAGCTACTGTATGGCTGCTTCAGGCGATTAATTCTTAGCGTTAACTGCAGTAAACAGCACATCAAAGATGATTGTAACCAAATAATCAGCTGTTAGATATCTGTCACAAGAGTTAGGTTGAGTTACACATGAAACACACATAATGAACAACTTTCCCTGCACTACAAGCACTCCATATTTACTAAATAAAATTAAGTGTCTAAAGTTTCTTTACAGCTTACACTTGTAATTGTTTCTTTAGAGACTCAAGTAGTTCAACAAGCGTGACCTGTCTACCAAGCATGCTTCAAACCACATTCAGTTTTACAAAAATTTCAGTTAACTTGGTTTACAGAACATGGGGTACTGAACGACGTTCTTCATCTCTTTACATTATTTATTACTTCACGAGAGTCTTAGTCTAAGTGTGAGTCTGTGTATGTGGACTAGCGAAGGGAGAAAAGATATACAGTGTTTGACTTTTTGTTGTATAAATCCTTCGAAGTAGAATTATCAGTATTCTCTTAAAACTGTATCCCATTTCCTCCTTTTTTTCGTCATGTTAGAAGAAGTTATTAGATTGTGCAGGTACAGTATAAAACAACATATTAAACAAGGACTCACGCTATAAAAGAGATACTTCCCCTCCCCCATTTTTCATCCCATCACTCCTCCCCAACTTTACACGTGGAAAAACCGTTTATTTCATGTCATGTCTCTTCGGAGGCTCGTTTAAAGAAAACCTTTAACTTATTATTTAACAAAATCTAAAGGATGACTGACTACAAGTTTCCACAGATGTCCGCTTACCGTTGTGTCAGGCTCGTCTTTCTTCTGCTCTTTGGGAATAATTGGATCGGTTTCGGATGGCTCTTTCTTCTTGAGGCCCTTGCCCATATGCCAAGCCTTGAAATACTTCTTCTGCAGACCTCCAGCTGCCACAAGACATTATTCAAACTGAATTTGTTAACAAATTTGTTCATTCATTGTTTTACTCTACCTCTCAGTTCACTTCAAAGGTACAGAATTAATGCTGGCCTGATCGACTGATTGCAAATTAACAAATAACAATAAAAATAGTTAAAGAATAAAAAATAATAATGATAACAATAGCAATAATAATAAAAATATAACTAATATTCTCTATTTGGGCTCGTAAAGACTTTTAAGTTCTAACTAACAAAAAAGAAGCACTCATTTACACAAAAAAAAAAGGTGCATTCCTTGCTGAAAACAACTCAGCCTGCACACCGAATGCATTTTCTATATTCTCATTGGACCTGAGAAATGAGTTTACTCTTTCACAGATGTTTGAAAGTGTTTATAGGTGCAAACTTTACGATGACTTACTCTTGACAGGTTCGCCACCTTCAGCACCAGCAGCATCAGGTTCATCTCCAGTTTCTGCAATGGCTGCTGGCTGGGGGGCTGGTCGCTTCATGGTGCGGTTTGACAGCAGCAACATATGGTGGAGAACTTTCCTCTGGATGCTGAGGGGTGAACACAATTAAGATGGTATTACTGTGATAACGGTAAGGGTGAATACAGTGAGGACAGTTAGATGTGAACACAGTGATGGTGTGGGGTTAATACAATGAGGAAGATAAGGGGTGAATACAGTGAGGATGGTAAGGGGTGAACACAGTGAGGATGGTAAGGGGTGAATACAGTGAGGATGGTAAGGGGTGACTACAGTGAGGATAGTTAGTGGTGAACACAGTGATGGTATGGGGTTAATACAATGAGGATGGTAAGGGGTGACTACAGTGAGGATGCTAAGGGGTGAATACAGTCAGGATAGTAAGGTGTGGATATAGTGAGGATGGTAAGGGGTAAATACAGTGAGGATGGTAAGGGGTGAATACAGTGAGGATGCTAAGGGGTGAATACAGTGAGGATGCTAAGGGGTGAATACAGTCAGGATAGTAAGGTGTGGATATAGTGAGAATGATAAGGGGGAATACAGTGAGGATGGTATGGGGTTAATCAATGAGGATGATGAGGGTTGAACATAGAGAGGATGGTAAGGGGTGAATAAAATGAAGTTGATAAGGGGTGAATACAATGAAGGTGGTAAGGAGTGAATACAGTGCGATGGTATTAAAGGGGTGAATACAATGAGGATGGTAAGGGGTGAATACAGTGAGGATGGTAAGGGGTGAATACAATGAAGATGGTAAGAGGTGAATAAAGTGAGGATGGTAAGGGGTCAATACAATGAGGATGGTAAGGGGTCAATACAATGAAGGTGGTAAGGAGTGAATACAGTGCGATGGTATTAAAGGGGTGAATACAATGAGGATGGTAAGGGGTGAATACAGTGAGGATGGTAAGGGGTGAATACAATGAAGGTGGTAAGGAGTGAATACAGTGCGATGGTATTAAAGGGGTGAATACAGTGAGGATGGTAAGGGGTGATACAGTGCGGATGGTAAGGGGTGAATACAGTGAGGATGGTAAGGGGTGAAGGAGTGAGGATATTAAGGGGTGAATGCAGTGAGGATGGTAAGGGATGAAAACAGTGAGGATGGTAAGGGGTGAATGCAGTGAGGATGGTAAGGGATGAAAACAGTGAAGATGGTAAGGGGTGAAAACAGTGAGGTTGGTAAGGGGTGAATGGAGTGAGGATGGTAAGGGGTGAATGGAGTGAGGATGGTAAGGGGTGAATGGAGTGAGGGTGGTAAGGGGTGAATGAGTGAGGATGTTTTAAATATTAATGACTTAAATTCATCTGCTGAAGGAATAGAATTCCATTTCTTTGCAGATGATTCTAATTTGTTTTACTCGCATAAAAATCTTCACTCTCTTGAACAAAAGCTAAATCACGAGCTTAACAGCATAAATGAGTGGCTCCATGCTAACAAGCTTTCACTGAATGTTGAAAAATCTAATTTTGTTATCTTTCATCCACATCAGAAAAAATCCCTCTTCCTGTTAACCTCAAAATTTGCAATAAGTATCTTGAAGAAAAAAAGTGCTTGAAATATTTAGGGGTAACTCAAATTTCACGTACATGAGCTAACAAAGAAAATTTCAAGAAACATTGGTATTCTTTTGAAACTTCGTCACTTTGTTCCTCTTAAGGTATTGATTCAAATTTACTTTACATTAATTTTTCCGTTCTTTATGTATGGGATCATAATATGGGGTAATATCAATAAAACAACCTTAAATCCTTTGATAGCTGTACAGAAAAAAGCAGTTAGAATTATCACTTTTTCTCATTTTCAATCTCACACTTCTCCAATCTTTAGAAAACTCAACTTACCAAAACTACCAGATATAATTAAACTTCACACCATTCTTTTTATGCATCAATACAACAATAACCATCTTCCTAAAGCATTTAATGATTTTTTCAGTTTCATGAAACATCAACACCAATATAACATTGACTTGCTTCAAAAACCATGTACACTCTGCCCCTCGTACACACAAATTACGGACTGCACAATATACGCTTCTACAGACAAAAGCTCTGGAACTCAATAGATGAAGAACTGAAATCTCTGAGTGTCTTTTTGATTAAATCAAAATTAAAATTACGCTTGATTTCGGAATATTAAGTTTTTTAAGCAATTTGTATTAATAGGGTAATTCTTTTACTTTTTTTTTTGTTTTTATTTTTTGCCACTTACTATATTTGTATTGCAGATTTTTGGTTTTCTTTTCTTGCTTTAAATTACAGTTGTTTTGTCACGTATCCCAATATTAGTTTAAGTATTTACATCTTGCACTCCTGACCCTAAGTATATCATTAGTTGATGTCTGAAGGCCACTTGTCTTGACTAGCCCTTATGGTTATATACAAGTGGCCTTGACCCTTCAATCTGTAAATTTCTAATTTTTTAGATATGCCTTCAATTTTTTCCAGTCAATAACGAGTGTGAATAAAGTTGTTGTTGTTGTTGTTAAGGGGTGAATGCAGTGAGGATGGTAAGGGGTGAAAACATTGAGGATGGTAAGGAGTACTACAGTGAGGATGCTAAGGGGTGATCTTGTATATGCTATATATGTGCTTAAAGACAACAGATAAATCTTCATGAATAACATATATTCAACAGTGATCCTTAAATTTCAATCAAGGGTTTTCACTTACAGAGCTGCAAACTTGCTGATTAGGTCAATTAACATGTTAATGAAATAACTTACTGTTGCTGTCTGTGGCGCTCAGCTCTTCGCTTTGCTTCCTTGCTGTCATAAGCCTTGTAAAAAAGTTTGTAATATTCAGTTACATGAAGTATGAGTAATAGCAAGAAATCTTCATTCAAACAATCAATTAGTTGTATTCACTGTGAACCCAATTTGCTGAGGGTTTTGGGTTTGTTTTTACAAGGCTCCAACTTGCCACCTAGGCCGTCAATGCTACCAATAAATGAACACTGGCTACTAGATAATTATTCCTTAGAACTTGTAGCTTGCTTGTTGCTACAAGATTTATGTGGAACTTGTGACTGACCAGCTAATTTTTGGAGAGTTTTTATTATCTACATAGATTTCTTTGTAACTTGATTCCTCTTGGGAGGATTTTTTCCCTGCGTCTTTTTGATCTTCTTGTTCAGCCTTAAGTGTCTTAACACATGTTTGGGTTGTTCAGAGCCCTCGTCAAAGATCAGCTACTTAGAATATACTTATTATTTCTAATAAAATGATAAGCAATGTCATGAACAAATAAAGATTATCTGTTTTCTTGGACAAACAGAACTGGAAACAAATATGCAATATTATTCTTGCATATACAGTTACAGACTCAAGCATAGTGGTAATTACATGCTGAAAATATATGTATTGCTACTAAGTTGTGTTCAGGCTAGCAAATTTTGGTTACTTGAAAAATAATAATAATAATAATAATAATAATAACAATAATAATTGTTCATTATAGAATCCAGTGATTGGCTCTTCCTCTACAAAAAAAAAAAAAAAAAAAAACTACTCTACTTAATGTTAAAACTTAAAACACTATGATCTACCCCGACCCCAATAACTTATCCTATTTTCCCATTATGAAATTATTACATATTTATTTTAAAATCCAGGCCCTGTTATAGCCATCAATTAACCTCAGACTGGTGTAAACCCTGCTGGTGTTGCTATTATAACTATATAAGGCACCTCGAACTCAGCTCTGACTCCAGCCAAAGCAAGAAAATAAAAACACTGGACCATGGATGTCAAGCTTTTCAAATAATTATTCTGAGTGAAAAGATTCTTCTGAATACTTTATTACTTTTATCCTGTCATGAAGGTTTGAACGAAAGTTGTACATACATAAGCAAAGTTCACTTTCAGTTGACAATGGCATGTGTGTGAAGGGGGGAGGGAGGCAAAATTAACTCAGATCTGCCACAAACTGAAAACAGCTACAAACATCATGACACAGAAAATACTTCAAGCAACTATTAAAGGGTTAAATTGCCTTTAGTTAGTATTTATATATATAGAAATAAATTTTTGTAATTATTAAAGGTTTGAAACAAAGAAAAATGGTTGTTTTCACATAAAAGTACCAACAAGTCATCTGATTCTCGTATATACTGTATGCACAGTGCATGAAAACAAACATGGTTGCAAAGCTATTTTTCTTTGTTATTCTGCTTATTGTCTATTTTTCTAAATTAAATTTTTGGTAATGTTTTCAATTATGTATTAATATTTTGCATAATAATTTTTTTGTGGCTTCAATATTTGCCCCCAAATCTTTTTAACTATGCATATAGCTTACCAGGAATGCAAGGTACAACACAAAGCTTATAAAGCAGAGAATCATGGTGGCCAATGCTGCCTTGCGCACATAGGGTGGTTGGGTTCCACGCTTAGTTGCTCCAAAATGCCAATCAGCACCTTGAACGATTCTTGATAAATATTTAAAAATAATTAACACTAAGTACTTATTTCATTTGAGCAACATCAAACAGAATTGACCTTTATTATAATATGAACTTAAAGTGCTACTGAAGCCATTTTGTCATTGATATTTTTGTAGCTCTGAGGGCTTTTGCAACACTTCTATTCAACTATAAATGGTTAAAAGTGCTTTTTTTACCTGACCACTTTAAGTCCCTCAAATAAGCTTTGAAAATAGCATATTCAGTGCTAAAATCCAAAACATATGTGGCGTCGAATGGTTTAAAAGGAATCCAAGCTGCTCTATACTAGCCTCTACAGCGAACTAGCAAGTTTCTTGGTGGACTCAAACACTGGGCCAAATTAAAGCTACATAAACTTCACCGTGATGGTATGAATTTGATCAGGAATTTGAGAATTGGATCTCCTGCCTTTCAAACCACATGACATCACACATATTGATCTAATGAGCTTAAAAAGTTTTGCAGCTTTGGCACTAAAATAAGCATTTTGTCTTCGTAAATTATCTGTGAAACTTCAATCGAGAAATTTAATCAAATTAATAAAAACAAGTATTTAAATTTAATAATAATAAAAAGAGATTGATTTTGTCCAGAGTGAGGTTTAACCTAACCCAAAATCAACTTATACACAATATTAAAAAAAGTAGTAGTACAAGCAGTGTAAACTCATAATCTACTATTTATTTGCAGCAACAATGTTTGGTTGCATGGGCACAAAACTGTTTAAAGGCTTAACTATAGTAGAAGTAAAACCATAGTTGACCTATATTCCAGATCTCAACACAAGGATACTAAGGACTTAAAAGACTTAGCTTAGCTATAGCTTTAGTGTACAGACTACAACTTAGAATAATATTGTCATTTGCAATCTTGACTACAACTGGAAGTTTTTCACATACAGTGTACTTTAAAACTGAAGGACCATCCTGACATCAACAGGAGCTGTTCTTGGAGATTTGTCAGCTAAAATAACTTTGTGAAAAGTTGTAGGGAAAACCCCAAAACAATGCGGTCACTTAATTGTTTATGGAGGTTTGTCATAGATCTACTTCTGTCAAGAGTTTGGGACAACATTGACAAATAAACTATACTGATCAAGCTGATTTTTCAAATTAATTTTAGACTTACAAGTAAAAAGTGGATGTTCCCAGCATCAAAATAAGAGCAGTTCGAACGTCAGATAGCACGGTAACACCCTGTGAAACAGAATTATGTCTAGACTTGATTATTGGTTTAAGCTATATAGTCTTCTCACAACCATTATCTGTGTCAGTTAGCTCTTGGACTAATAAATCTGCTAAATAATTCTAACAAAAAACAATCAAAGTACAGCTTCAGGACTCAATGACTGGAAAAAAACAAAAATCAATACTAACCTCATCTTTAAAACTGACAAATCATTTATAGAAATAATTCACAGGCTAAATTAACAGGGAAGTTTGCAATTAGCTAGTCCCTAATTGGCTCATGGTTTTAGTACATAGTATGAAGAATGGATTGATCACAAGGGGGATTCAGGCTTGGTTCAGTTAATGTTGATGACCATTGGGAAGGAAAGACACAAAGGGTGAATTATTGTTCGAATAATATATCATAATATAACTATATCCATCCAGTCTGTTGAATCATTAAACATAACAACAATAACATAACGATTGTAACCTGCTTAAAACAGCTGAACTTTCCATGACCAGTTTCTTCAATAGCTTCATCATTCCTATCAAGATCACACCGACCAATTACAACACTCCCTGCCCATGCAGCTGTTAGTAACATGATTGTGCTGCCTGCCAAGGTACTGCAAAAAATAACGATGAAAAATTTTTTTATACAGGGCCCAATTGTATGAAGCCTGGATAAGCTATCCGCAGGATAAAAGACTGTTTGACTTTTTGTTGATTTCTCTTTCTCCAGTTGTTAAGTGAGTGGAAGACTCCTAAAGTTATGGTTTAAATGGTGTCAAATAACTTTCATTATAGTTTTACTGCATGAAACAGAAAGCACTTATCCAGTGGATAGCTTACCAGGCTTCTACAGACACTATACCTTTCCAAAAACTTGGAGTACAAACAACTATGTAATTACTAGGATAATTAAGCCTTAATTAGTTAATATAGGGCCTGGTTAGGAAAGCTGGCAAACCTCAAAAGGGAAATACAAAGAATGTACAAAGATGCTTTATTGTAGGTTGAACAAACTGCACATTCTTTGTTTCAGGTGTTTGTGAGAGTGTTTTGAATACTGGCTACTTGCTGAGTTGCATTTCAAAACCTTTTGTTTTTTGTACATGTTTTGTACAAGGTCAAGATGAGAAAATAAAAGAAAAAGTCAAACAAAGACATAATAATGGTCTCCTAACCAGACCATATAATACATTAACTACAGCCTGGTATAAGCTTAATTTAGTTTATAGTTTCAAGTATAAAAACAAGAAAGTAAAACATTACTTATGATTTTTCCACACATCAGAAATAAAAAATTGTGTTATCACTCCTGGGATGGCAGAAGCTGAGACAATAATTCTCTGTTCAAGTATGTCTCTCAAAAACACATGCAAGCTAGGCTCTGATCTTGATACTGCATGTGAACCGAAAAAAAATCAACCTTATGTAGTTCAAATCAAGTTGCTCTCCAATAGAAATGAATTAAAGCAGTTGTACATACCCCATACCCACAGAAAGCTTTCGTTGAGCCTCCTCGATAGGACCCATTCCTGACACAATGATGATTGCAGAGTCAGGAACAGCGCCAAGAAGAGGGAGAATGATGCCACCTATAGGAAAAGAAATTGAAACAGTATCAAGTTAAATAGCAGTTGCATCTAGCGGTCTGTCTTGGGGGAGACAACTTTAAATTGGAATACTTGTACAGTAGGCCTTGTGTAGATAGAGATAGAGAGGTTAGGGGGGGTTGATAATTTCTGCTTAATTGGTTGGCTATGCAGTTCCTGATTCAGGGTTGGCAGACTGTTGCAGAAGAGAACATTATGACTGTTGCACGAGTTGAAACTTGCTTTTGTCTGCCCACATTTTTCTTCTTCAAATACCAACCTCATGATAACACCCAATGATTATAGCCTAATTTACTTCATTCTTGCTTTTGTTGTTGCTCAGTTGAATCTAAGCCTCTTGAAATATCATACTAACAATAGCTGAGTTTGTATGAGATGGGGGCAGGGTTGGTGGTACTAATGACATTTGGTGTGCAATTATTACGATTCAAGCCCTTGAATTGAAGACCTTTTTAAAACCTTTAAGACCCAAATTTAAATGTTAAACACCTACAGTTCTTTTAAATTTTGAGCATAAACATAGGCAAACATATGGAAACTATGGGCTTGAATTGAATTCCTACAATCAATCAAGTTACAACTGAATTCAGTACATCAATAGTTAATTAACAGAAAGGGAGGAAAAAGTAACTTTTAGGGTCTTAAAAACTACAGTTTTGCCATTTTTAAGACATTCCCAAGTCCTTTGAGAACTAAAACATAAAAAATTAATTTTTTTAAGACATCATCAATTAATCCAATAATTGCAAGTTTGGCCTACAAATATTTTTCTGTTAAGCTGAATCAGATCATATTAAGTTACATACCAACTATTGATGCTGGAACTCCGACATCAAGCAACATTTCTGCTCCCTCTGTAAAAAGAAAAAAACTTTGTTACTGGGTGCAATAAATGATAAACAGCCACAGAAATAGACTTGATCAAAAATTTGTATTTTTAATACTCTTATAAAATCAGCATTCCTAGAGCTTCTATTCATTTGGTAATTTCATTTGCCTGGTTCTAACCAAGAGGTCTAACTTGGGAGAGGGTCTTGGGAAAGGGTAACACCTCTACCTGGTGAGGGGGTAAAACCTCTATCTGATGAGGGGGCAAGACCTCTACCTGGTGAGGGTGTAAGACCTCTATCTGGTGAGGGTCTGGTGAGGGGGTAAGACCTCTATGCTATCTTGTGAGGGGGTAAGACCTCAATCTCGTGAGGAGGCAAGACCTCTATCTGGTCATGGGCCAAGACCTCCACCTGGTGAGGAAGTAAGACCTCCACCTGGTGAGGAAGTAAGACCTCCACCTGGGAAGGGGGTAAGACCTCTATCTGGGAAAGGGGTAAGACCTCTATCTGGGAAGGGGGTAAGACCTCTATCTGGCGAAGAAGTAAGACCTCTATCTGGGGAGTGGGTAAGACCTCTATCTGGCAAGGGGGTAAGACCTCTATCTGGGGAGTGGGTAAGACCTCTATCTGGGAAGGGGGTAAGACCTCTATCTGGTGAGGAAGTAAGACCCCTATCTGGGGAGGGGGTAAGACCTCTATCTGGGAAGGGCGTAAGACCTCTATCTGGTGAGGAAGTAAGACCTCTATCTGGTGAGGGTAGAGTTTTGTGTTGTGCTTATGTACAAACTTGTCGATTAATGTTCGAAGAGTAAAAATGTGGTCACTTGTTCTATTTTC
>JAOBAT010126965.1:0-12799 GCA_026413305.1 Hydrozoanthus tunicans
GGGGGGTGCACGAGGAGATGCTTTTTGAATTTGTTTGACTTTTGCTGAAATTCTTGCTGTCTGTCACCAGAACTGCCACCCCTCCCCCAAATTGGTATAAAGTCGCCATGGTGATGAAGTAAGCTCAATCCATTCACTAATTAAAAAATTATACTTGAATATTATCTCATCTGTTGAGTGTTGGTAGTCTTGTTTAGAATTTGAGTTTAAGAAGCAATTTTAAGAAACCCTTAAAACACTTGGCACTCGGCCACCCTTGATACGTTTAAGTCAAGACTTAAAATACGTTTTTATAATCTCATCTATATTCTTAATGTATTATATTTTCATCAAATTTTTACACTTATATTATTTAGGTTTTAGCTTAAACGAATGATTTTAGTTTTCATAAACAGTTTTTAAAATGGCTGGTTATATTATTACGATTCTATGTAAAGCTCCTCTGAACTTTAAGGAAAAGGCGCTATAGAAATATAAATTTATTATTATCATTATTACTATTATTATTATTACTATTATTATTATTATTATTATTATTATTAGTAGTAGTAGTAGTAGTAGTAGTAGTAGTAGTAGTATTACTTTAAGGCTGATTATGCAAAAAAAAAATCCGGATAAATCAGGATGTACCTGAGTAGCTCAAGTATTGGGGTTCCAAGGTAGTCGACCCAGTACTCCCCAATTGTCTGCTCCACATGTCTGCCGTGTTTTTGGTACCACTCCGCCGCCATTTTGCTCGTTACCCCTGACAAAAAGTCAGGTATATTTAACCAAGCTGCCCTCAAAATCCCTATGATCAACAAATTTTGCAGTTAACGTCATTATTTTTTAGACCGAAAGAGAATATGTATACAATAATAATCTTTAATAACTGGTGTCTATCATTGCCATAAAAGTTTCAATCAAAACCTTTTGTAAGGAAACCATACAAAAATGATAACAAAGTCGAAACAAAAAACACAAACTTAATTAATCAAATTGCCCGTTATTTTAAAGTTTTTCACGAAGCTTTTCTTGCGACAGACACACATTCTTATGACACTTTGGATTTAAATTCTAAAATTTAAAAATGATTAAAAGGTCGACTCCGACAAAACCCAAACTTGATTAATCAAATTGCCTGTTATTTCAAAGTTTTCCAAGAAGATTTTTGTTAGAGTAAACAAATGCGACACATTGATATGATACTTTGGATTTAATTTCTAAAATTCATTTGTTAAATATTCATAAACAAAACGAAAATCTTTGAAGAAATTGAATTAATTTGTATGTATTTGTCGGTAGCTGTAGCAGCAATTCTCACTTCTAGAAATTTTGACTTGAAAGACTATTTCTTTTTCTGAGTCAATTTTCTATGTCTTGTCATTTTATAAGCAAAAAGATTCGAGAACAAAGTAAATATAGCCGTCGAATGAACGGCCTTATATTAACACTGGTTAATATTCGGCTGTGTTTACCTCCTGCGCTCCGAAACCGTTTTGTTTTGTTGCGATTATAAATTATAAAGGCTTTCTTTTGATTCTTAGTTAGCATTACCATAAAACACTCTTTCAAAAGGCTGTTTTTGTTTGAGCGTTTGGGCTCTCAAACAAGAGACAAAATATTGTACTGATACAGTTACAGAACAAAACTTTCAGCGCGCGGCAATTATGGAACTTATTTCAGATATTCACGTATATCTAGAGACCAACTTGATCCAATGTTCTGTTTTAGAAGATTGGCAGCTGCGACAGTTTAAGTTTGCTATTTTGCATTGAGCTTTTGTTTTGAAGTTTTAAACAGTAATAGGATTTATTAAACAGCTCTAACGCCATACAAAACTTCGATATTTGACAAAAACATCTATGATCACAGTTATTGTGTCATCTTTCACGTATTTTAACTTCTTTCTGCAAACGTTATTCAATAACGTTGATGTAGATACAAAATAGGAAATAGAAAGTGCTTGTAGAGAGGTATCAAAAAATTATCTGCTTTCGTTATACAGTATCTATCATTCTGCAATTTAGATTTACCACTTTTTTTCTCAAAACTTGCATTAAACAGCATAGATACAGTCAAACCGTACACACAAAAGCCCTGGGGTGAAAAATCAACCGACGAAACCATTTTAAATATATATGGGCGTTTTAAAAAACAAAACAGTCAAAGTTTCAGTACCTTCAAAACATTTGAATAAAACATGCTAAAGGTGCTTAGAATGCGAAAGCGAACGATAACTTTATCCAATTAACATATTTGATTTATTGGAAGAGCAGCTGCCCACCGGATGTTTTTTGTGGGCCAGTAAAAGTCTTCGACTAATTTAGTGTCTTATCTTTTATAACTATTTCTAGCAGCGTTATAGGCTCGCGCAGAAATTTTATCACATTTCTCATTCTGACTTTGTTCTTTTTAAAAACAAAACAGAACGTAGCGTTTTTTCTACAGCAAAATTTTCATTCCATGACAAACGACATGGAAAATAAAAGAAGTGTTTGTTTCTGAAAAGCTATCACATTTGCCATTTCTGATTTAAATTTTTTCCTTAAAAAACAATGTCTAACTTAGGATTTTTTACACAATAGCGGTCTGTGACACGTGAAATTAAAGAAAATTAAAGAATATACAACTACTATCGGAGTTTAAAGTGTACAAATATATTGCTATATTTTACAACTGTTTTGGTACAGAAAAATCTAATTCGTTGCACAATTCTTCATCGCTACTATCCCTCATAGCGAGCCCTGAAGAATCTTAAAGTCGGAATGAGTCTGCATTATGCGAAGCCCTATTTGTGTTGCACAGAAAACGATAACTCAGTTTTTATCAAAATAGGACAACGGGAAGTTGTGCAAAGCGTGTAAAATCAACCCGGATGGAAAATAGAAATAAAACGAAAACGCATTCATTACCTGTAGCGTTTCCTCGTGCGACTTCGGGATATGACGCTTTGAGTGAATCCAAACCCGCCTTACACTCTTCAACGGATCGAACCATGCCAGACTTCACCCCAAGTTTCATGTTCTCGACATACTGCTTGAACGTCCTCTTGTAACTTGCAAGCATTTGCTTCAAAATATCTAAATCTTCGAGATTACGAGGTTTGAAGAAAGGTAGATGTCGTTTAAGATTTCTCCGGATGGAACAAATCGGCATCCAACAGAAAAAATTGGGCCCTAACATCCATTCGCCACTATAGTAGTTCGAATCATAAGGCTGCCCAAAATTGTGTTTAAGAAAAAATTTTACTTGCGACAACGCCTTCTTTTCGCGTAGTTTTAGTCTGGCCTCATCAATCGATTTGTTGTTGATTTCTTGCAGCAGTTCCAAGGCAGAATCAGTTTTACGCTTCAGTGCGCTTGGAGAGGGGTCATAACTTTGAAAGCGTTTACGAATGGTTTCACTCGTAGCCTTTGGCTCCGCATCCACAACACTATTGGGGTGTAACTCGAAAAATTTTGTTCTAACTTTTGATAGGAATTCACTCAGACCAACACGCTTCGCCTCGTCCGAAGAGCTGCAAAAGCGTTTAGATATTGCAGTGGCGTTTTGAAACTCGCTACATGTTGTGTTGGCTCCAATTATTTCATTGCAATCTCTTGTTTTTGACTTGGCAAGAATTACTAGTACAATACCGATGGCTAAGCAAGCTATTCCTAAGAACAAAATTAACCATACGATCAGCTTTTGCGCACGACCTCCCTCACTGCTACGCCGCGTTTCTACCTCGGGGATTTGTTGGGCATCGATGGCGAGATTGTTTTTGCCCATTAAGTTTTCAAGTTCTGTGGTCTCTGTTTCACAAGTCACCTCCAGTTTTGTGATTTTTTCTACCATTCTGATGAAGAACGCAGAATACAAACAAAATATTTGATACTGCCACTTTGACAAGCAGGCGAAAAACCGACCCACTGCCTTGATCACGTTCCACAAGATAATAACTTTTTGCAGCAAGACCTGTTAAGATATTCAAACTCGAAACCTCAAATCAGCTGTTTTGTGCCCCCTATAGAGTACAACATATTTTAAAAATTAAAAAGTTTTCTCTTTTTTCAACCCTTTGTTACAAAAAAGTCAATATATACAACATTTTTGTTGACAAAACAGAAATTCGGCTCAGACACAATCTCATGTAAATTTTAACGTAATTCTTCAAACTGGATATTGAGATAAATTTTCAGACAATTTAGCATTGTTTTTTTCTTAACATTGATTATCGCAACCGCTAATAAGATAAGTCTTTATCAAGGACTAACTCCTAACTGTAATTTAGAGCATGGGCCAAAAGATCATGTTATGCATAAAAAGAATCTTTTACCTTTCTCTCCCTTCTGACATCGATTTGGTTTTGAATCTTATTAAAAATAAGTAAAACCAGATTGCAAAAAAAATGAATTGAGTTGACTTTTAGTAACTTAATTTGAAAACAAAGTGCGACGCCTTTTAAAAACAAAAGAAACCAAAAAATCTACAATTTAATGAAATTCTGTTTCTTGTAAACCTCATGATTTAGGTGATGGATTTGTATTATTATGATTTATATCAGTTTGTGTTCGTCTACAGAAGCAGGTCAAAAATACAACTAAAAACAAAGTGTCAAGAAAACTTTGATTAATTGGTCATAATTCATTAAAAGAGTTTAATTGATTTGTATCTGTTGACAATGAATCAATATTAGCTATTTTTTATTTACAGAGGAGCCCTGCCAACTGTGTGCTAAGTATCTTTATCACCTAAAGATCGCAGCTTTACTCAACTGTGTAAATATTAAAAGAGAATAGTTATTTTCTTTGCAATTCAAGGCCTCGTTTACACATATGAACATAAAATGGTGTTATATATGAGCTATTGCCAGGCACGTGCCATCTTTTTAGGGAATTTTCAAACTGCTTAGACTAGCTGACTGGCTTTTATGCAAGCTTCTGGTAGAATTAACTGATTTTCAGATTATATCCGATCGCGAATAAGTATGAATATATTAACATAATTCACAACGCTCAACCATTTCTGAACCGAAAGAGTTACAACAAATATTCAAAGTTCAAGTTTAACATTTATTAAGGAACTGAGGAAAATTGATTCTGACAACGACATTTAATCAAACCCAAACATACTGGTATAAAACAGCGGCTCGAGTTATATACCAGCTGTTTATTATCTATTCTTATCCGATAAAAGGCCCACTCAAGCATAATGTCTGTAACTGTAGGAGGATTGCACGAGCTCGCGAAGTGGAAAGTAGTCATCCTGGTGTAGGCTCTTTCGATTAGCCTTACATTCCTTTGCTGGTGGCTCGAGAATCAAGTCGCAGCCTTCCCTTGTGGAGTTGTTGACACAGGCAACCCACCTAAGTGAAAGTAGTAAAAATTGTAGAGAAACTATCAGTTCTATGAGTTCAACGGATTCATCGGATTTAATTACCATTTGAGACAAACTACGAATTTTTCTAAAATTAGCTGTGGTTTTCACAGGGGAAGTAGGTTGAACGGTTTTCTGCCGTAAGGTTAATCAGGAAATAATTTGTCCTTTTTAGTTTGATACTCTGATTAGTTGTGTGCAGTAATGCTACTTAAAGAGACTCGAGTTATATTTATTTACATGGTAGAAAACTAATTTACGCCATCTAAAAGATAAACTTCAAGATAATGTTTGATTGTGAAAGGCTTCCTTGATTTACCGAGGTTAAACAAAATTAAACGGTAGTTCGTTCCTAAACAGCTATTGTGTTGTGATCACTAAACAAAAACAATAACTTTGGCGAGTTGGAGGTTTTGAACGGGCTTAAAATCACACTAGCAAAACCACAAAGACTCTTACAAGTTTGAACAACAAGAAAACTGAGAATGCAGATATTACTTCCTCGAAATCAGCAGACGATTTTAATAATCATTTTGCCTCGATTGCAAAATCGTCTTCGCTCCATGTTGCCGAACGTTCCGTTTGATCGTTCGAAACTTGAATACTTTGTTCTCTCACGGAAGGACCCAGAAGTAAATTCAGCAAAGCCGCCATAAGCCCAGGTTTGTGTTTGACAGTCTCCGCTGCTTGAAGGCGAACTAAGCGACGAGTGTGGGTAAATCAAGTGCCCGGATAATGAAAGTTGCTGCCCCTGAAATTGCGCAGTTGCTTACGAGACTGATGAATTATTCTATCAAGTCATCTGTGTTCCCAAGGCGCTGGAAAACTGCCAAAATTGCCCCTGTGTATAAATCTGGGGATCGGGAAAATATGAACGACTATCGCACGCTTTCAGTTTTGTCTCAAAGACTTTAGAGAGGCACGTGCACATTCATCTCTACGAGTATTTACTTCATAATAATCTGCTCTATGCTCGTCAGTCGGGATTTAGGCGGCACCATTAAACTGATACTGCACTCATTAAGATTGTAGATGATTTTCTGTTTAACCTTGATAGAAATCGTGTGACATGAACGGTTTTCATCAACTATTGCAAAGCTTTCGACATGGTCGACCATTCGATTTTTATGTCTAAACTACGTGCATACGGACAGGAGGGTCCGACGGCGGATCGGTTCTTGTTCTACCTCGATAAAAGGCGACAAGTCGCTTCACTTAATGGCAAAATCTCTGAACTAGCAGATCTCCAACACGGGGTACCACAAGGCCATATCCTAGGTCTCCTGTTGTTCATTGTTTACGTAACTGATGTGCATGTGCAGTCATCTGAGATAAGCATAGATCTCTAAGCCAAGGCCACTACACTTTTAGGCTTCTTCTGATGTTAAAGACGTCCCAAAGCTTCAGGACATGCTGACCTCAGTTATAAATGATGTAGAGGACTGGCTAGGAGCAACTAACTGCTGCTAAATGAAAGGGAAACCAAAACTCTACTAGTTACTGGAAAGCGGCTTGAAGTGCCAGCATACTCTCTGTCTGTGAAAACTACCCGCAGTGGAACAATCAGACTCTGTCGAAGAGCTCTAGGACTCGCACTAGAAAGTACCATACAGAGGAGCTCTGTAAGAAACTCTCAGCGCGGATTGGGGTACTAAACAAGGAAAAGGCATTTCTGCTTGTTAAGCAAAAAACAAATTTTTATAAATCTTTAAATTAGCCACATTTTATCTATGCAAGTGTTGTTTGGGTGTCGGCCAGCTCTAAGGTCAGCTGCCTAACACCAATTTTAAGATTACAAAAAAGAGCGGGTCGCATGATATTGTTCAAATTTTCAACAGATTCGAATGGTTGCGCACTCGAGGTACCCCAATATTTGATTAAACAATTGAACTTAACAATTCTGTAAATAGTCGAATTACAAGATTCTTCGGTCTAACGTTTTTAACTCCAAGGTATAATGGAAAACAAAAGCTGGAAAAACGTTTAGTGTAACTGCTATATAGGACTGGAACAGCTTACCTGTACATATAGAGAAAAAGGTGAATTTAAAATGTTTTAAGAACGCCATGCGCCGAAAATATCTCAATGAAAAATTAGCTTTGTCACATTTTAATCCTAAACTTCATTTCTTATTTAGTGGTAACTTTAGTATTGTTCATAACCCATATGTTATGTTCTGTTTCTTTAAAATTTTTGACATATATACACAGCTTGTAATGTTTTTAGATGTATTATATTGTCAGAGGAACACTAGTTTGTTATTTCTATGTATTATTATGTGCCATCCTCCTAAAATAAAGTTCCTACCTATCTAGACTTAGAAGGAAGCTACTCCGAAAGGCCGCATAATGCTGACCATTTTAACCCACGTGTCCTTTTATACCTTATCGATCCCTTCAGTCCTAGTTGTATTGGTAGGTTTTCTCAACTAGAGCCCACACTTTTCATTGAACAAGTTTGGGGGAATTTCTTTTTTTTATCTTCAGTTGTTCGCCAAGTTTGATCAATTCTCATTCCCAGAATTCTTAATTTGGTTGAGCTATGTAAGGGGAAGTTAGATGCAATAACTGACTTGAACTAAACGGTTAGTAATAGATATTACTTCACAGGGTGTCCCCTTCAATGTACAAATACTGTTATCCATGGAAACCTAAGTGTCATTAAAAATCACATTACCACACTGCATTGCGAACCTTCCACCTTTAAATGGAACTCAAGGAAAGTAACAGATAGTAAAACTCTTCCTTGTACTGATTATATTGTGTATATCAAATTTGAGTACTATACAAACTCTTTATACACGCGTTTAATAGACAATTGTAGACGTACATGCCCTAGGAATTTTGGGTAAATATTTAGGTTGCCATCTATTTCTCTAAGGTTCATTAATTGCTGATTTGTCACCAGCATTTGCTAATTTTCTTTAGATACCTGTTAACATGGTCTTCCAGATAACCTAGAGGCGAGGAACCTTGAAGAAGAACTTGGTAATGAAAATCCCGAAGCTCGAACTTCTCCCCAAGGTCCTTGGTTGCGAAATTGCGCAGCTTCAGTATCATCTGTTGGCCAATCATATACGCCGTAGCTTGGCCTGGGTTACTCGAGTACCTCGTCACCTCTTTCTTAGGAATATCTGAAGAGTCCCAGGCATATTTTTTGAACATATCTATAGCGTCGTTTCTCTTGAGTCCTTTGGAGTGCATGCCAGTGTCAACTATCAGGCGCAAAGCTCGCCAGATCTAAAAACAACACATTTGTTCAAAAGAACTCACTACAATCATGCGGGTATGTAAAGTCGCTACGTTTTCATTTTATCGTGACGCCAAAAATCAAGGGAAAGGAAAATTGAAAACGTTTCCACTGAAAGTCTTATTTGTATTTTATCTGGAGGATCAAATTTCATGATCAGGGGATCTATCTCAAAGGACCCACCTTTAGTGGATTGAGTGAATATTTCTTTTTAGGCTGTACCTTCGGAGGATCAAACTTCGGAGGAACCAGCTTCAGAGGGTCCATGTTCAGGGATCCGCATTAATAAAGCACCCCCTTTTGAAGGATTTACCTCTAGAGGACCCAACTTCAGAGGATCTATCCTCAAAGGTCTACATTCAGTAAATCCATCTTTTAAAGCTTTTCCCACAGAGGATCCAAGTTCGGAATAACTTCAAAAAAGATACTTGTTCAGAGGTCTGCCTTAAAGGATCAATTTTTTGTAGGATGAACCTTTAGAGGAACACACTTCAGGCGAATTATCGTCAAAGATCCACCTTGAGTAAAACTATCTTTTGAGGCTTTTCCCTCAGATGAATTCTAAAAAGGACCCATGTTCTTGGATCCGCTTAAGAGGACTAATTTTCTTTAGGATTTACCGCTGGGGGGATCAATTTTCAGAGGAATATCTATCTCAAAGAAACCACCATCAGCTAATCCATCTGTCAAGGCTCTGCGCTCAGAGGACCCAACCTCGAAGGAACCAGCTTAAAGAGGTGTTCAGGGATCCACTTTTATCGGATTACCACTGAGAGATCAAATTTTAGAGGATCTATTTCAAATAACCCACCTTCAGTGGATTCATCTTTTAAAGCTCTACCCTGAGAGGATCAACTTCTGAGGATCCATCCTTAAATGTCCACTTTTGGTGGATCCTACTTTTACTAAGGCTGTACCCTTTACTAAAGATCCACCTTTGAAAGAAACATAATTAAAGGATCCTTAGTAAAGGGAAGCGCCTCAGAAGAACAATTTATTAAGATTTAAATCTGGAGCATCCAACTTTTTAGAATCATCCAAGAGGATTGACCTTCGGAGGAGAAAGCTTAAGAGGATACTTATTCAGAGTACCGATGTTTAGAGGGTCTACACACAAAGGATCTACCACTCAGTGGATCCACCTTTGTCTTGGACCTACCTGCCATTTCAACATGCCATACTTCTGCATCAGATTTCTATCGTAAATATTAGTATCATTTGCTATCAGTGGATTCTCGGCATACAATGCCCAGCCCTCTGTGAAAGCTGTGTAGTACGTCTCAGAGTTTAGCCATCCTATAGATCCGCCGCAATTGTCCCCAAAATGCTCAATGTTTCCCTGACTCTGGACGACAAGAAAAAAACATAATCAACAAATAAAAAATCCTAAAGAGTGCCCGCAAGACTGCAAAACAAGACAAGCAGTTCAGTACATGGGAAAATGAAAAACACGAACCTCACTTCATTTGCAATCTAATATATATCCTACACGTCGCAACTAGAAACAACAAATACATATCGACAAAACGCCACATTAATTTTAACAATTAAAATTGAATAAAATTGAATGACGAACTTATGAAACGACCTTTTAACAAAGCAAGCACGTGATTAACATTATCATCGAAGTCTTCTATTGGAAATGAAACCCCTTAAATAGTTTAGCAGTACTGAAACAATGACTATGTAAAGTTTCCTTGGACTGTGTATTGTCGTATGAAAATGAGAATGAGCCAAATTGAGTCATCTAGCTAGTTGTTCTTTACATATATACACTGAAATTAAATGGCTTACTAAAAAATTCATCGCAAGAAAACGACGTTGCACTCCCGTAAGGGGGTGGGATGGGGAGGCTGCGAAGGTCCACCTTTTTTAAACCAACTATTTTAAGAAACACTCTCTACATGTACCTAATCGAACACACTATCGAGTGATCTAAAAAAGGTGCAAGGGTGAAAAACTCGTTTTAGTACGGTTTTGCTCAGGTTAACTGTCTAATTATTACAAGAAAAATTGCGCAAAAAATGTAAAAAAGATACTCGGCCAAAAGTATTTAAGAGCGACTCTATGTAACGACTGGGTGAGAATGAAAAAATGTGGCACAAGTTGGAAAAATGACCTACCCTCATATTTCACCCACAGATACCTATGGTGTACCTATAAACGTGAGGCACTTTTTAGTTTCTAAAATTTTTTTTTATGGAGAAAATTTTGAAAAACCCAACATGACTTGTGAAGCCGAAAGCTTCGGAACTTTGATCAAATTTTAGGGTCGAAAAACGAAGTTCGCGCGAGGGCGCAAAGCAAATCAGAACTTTTTCTGGTGTGTGTTTCTAGATGTAAATATCTACTGGCTGAAGCAAGTTTTAGAATTATAACCGAAACTACGAATTTCTGAAAGGTCCGCTAAAAACATCAAACTCGTCGAAGCGAAAAAAAAATCAATTTTACTTACTTTTTCCAAAGGACATAAAATATGTGCGGGATAACTCAGATTATGCTCAAATTCACGTTTTATCAAGAACAGAAGTTGATCTCACTCGAAATAAAAAAATTATTTGTGGGGAAACTATTTCTTAGTAGAACGGCCCGATGAAAGTCTTGCTTAATTCAGTCAATTTGTGGCGAGAAAGCGTAAACAATCTCTCACATGTTGTCCAAATTGTTTGCTAAATCGTTCAATTTCGTTTTCATAGTTTACCAAATTTACCCGAATAACCTAACTTTATTTTTCAAACTAATAATTGATGTTCAAATTGAGATTTTTAAGTTCTTTCAGGTTGTTTTCGCCTTTATTTAACTTTGTCATGAAACACATCACAGGCTACACACCAGTGTTGTAAATACTTCCATTCCTCGCTGTTTGTATTTTCCATCTTTCCGTACAAAAACTGTTTAATTTTCATGAGGAACTGCTCGAAAAATGTTTTCTTAACTGGCTAGTGCAATCTTTTATATAATTATTCATTCGTTTCTCTGATTTTGGTGTTAAATATACGTTCACCCACAAATTGACTTCGGCTTGCTATCCTTTGGGTACTAAGTATTTACTATTCTGCAGCATTTTTCCTACGGAAAGATAACGTCGAATTAATTAAAAATGCAAAACCTAGGATATCACGCAATCCTATTGATACTTGTTTTTGTAACGCGCGATAAACCTGTAGCTGTGATAAATTTTCTTCGGTTTAGTTTTAAATTTCTCTAATATCATGCTTTCGGTTTAGTTTTTAATTACTGTGACTTAAATTTACGCGGTTCTTCAAAATATCTACCAAAAGTATTTTTCTGACAAATTGTCTCCACATATTAAAGCAGAACTGTTTACTCTGTTTGCATAGAGGTATTTGTGGTTCGCACCTTCATCACCCAGCGGCCAATAGTCGTTTGGCAAGTAGTCGGAGCTAGCTGAATGTTCGTCAAACTATAAAATACTTTCGCAGTTGTAACGTTACAACATTGCATAAACTACTTTGCCCGCACGAGGAATAATAATGTTGGTCTTTCTGTGTACAACTTTGAAACATCAGTGCCAAATTCTAAACCTAACTGCGAAAGCAAAAACAATACAAACACTGAAAGAACGATGTTGTCGCTACATATACGTGATAAAGCAACAACTTGGTCTTCATACAAGAGCGTGGAATCGAAAGCGCGAGGTATGTGGCTTAAATTTTCGTCTCGTATGACTTTACATGTACAAACTTTTACCCGATTAGGTTTTTTTGACAACAAAAAATCGTAGATAAGACGGAAACAAGTATACGGGCAAAGAGAAGCCAAACTCCGCGGCGAAATTGCTATGTGCATTATTGTGGCTGGAACTATGCTCTTCTACAGACACTGTCAACGCTCTCACGCCTCGTCTCAGTTGGCCAATTTACGTTTTTCGCTATAACTCAAAAAGTAAGTTACATTTTAACATAAATTTTTCGAATATCGAAAGAACAGTTCCACATATTCAAAAATAAAAAATGTGATATTTGAAAAAAATTAATTGTCAAAAAGCCTCCTCTCCTCTTTGCAATCGAGGCGTTTTGATCAGTTGTCGCAGTAACAAACCGGTAAGTTTTTACTTACTAAACGAGTAAGTTCCCAGAAGATGAGCGCGTTAACATTTAACATTTAATAAGCGACCATAATAACAGAGTATGCCACTTTGCTAATGCATACTTTAACTCGTATAGGCGGGGGAAGGGGAGGGGGGGGT
>JAOBAT010126976.1:0-12799 GCA_026413305.1 Hydrozoanthus tunicans
ATACGCCTCTAAAATACCTTACACCAAGTTGTCTTACCCATTTTAGTAGTTCGATGTTGTTTAGCGGTTTGTTTATGGCGGCCTATAACTCTAGAAAGAGGAAAGATATGGAAACCAAACTTCGAGGTTAGGTAGGATTTCAAAAAAGAATAAATTTTGTGCAGTTTGCTTGAAGTGAAACGTCACGGTGACGTCATTAGAAAGTCAAAAATTTGAAAAAGTTTGCTCGTCTCACGAACCATTTATTCAAAATTTTTAAGCTTTGTGAAAATGTTTTCTAATGAATAAAACAGCCTATAAACCTCTGAAGTTTTACTTTAAGTGTGATTGTGATTTTCGTTTATTAAATTTGCATATCATATATGCTTAACGCGTTTGAAGGAGGGGAAGAGGGTTGTGAAAAAGTATTTCTGGATTTCGAAGATGTATTAAAAACATCAGATTACAACTACTCTTGAGAGAGAAAAACCATAAACAAAACATAGGTCCGTTGTTATGTATCACTTCCAAAGTTTTCCACTTTCGATAACCTAATGCGCAACACCTTCGACGTCATAAATTTAATGGATATCGATTCGTCTCTTTAACATTAAATAAAGAAGTTGACTTCTTGTTTTTGGTTCTTATTTGTGAAAGTATATGTCAATGCATGGTATGAAAAAGTTAAAGACGAAAAAAGCACACCTCCGAGAAACGGTTACCATTGCAACATTAACGACAAAACTTTGACATACTTCTGTTTTCTAATAATTTTGATTAAAACTCATGACATTTGTAGGCAATCGGATGTATACTTAGGGATTGGTGACCCTTTGAAATTTGCGCGAGCACTTTCTGCCCTCCCCCATGTAACCAGTTTAAGTTCACATTTTTGTCGTTTCCCCTAAAAAGGTTTAGTTAGTCAACGGAATGTCGGGAAAATCCAACGTATTTTTGTGAACAACTCACCAGAGTACTTGTTTTAAGACGATTTTAACCATGATTTACCTGGTTACAATCAAAGTTTTTCTATTTCTAGTTTGTGCTTAAAAGGAGAAAAAATAGACGTTAAATTTTGACACATCTTATACCAACTCGTCCTTGCTTCGAAAGAAGAACCAACAATTTTAATGCAGACTTCATACTTTTTCTAATGAAGAACCTGCAATAAGTACAGTTTTATACTTTTTTTTTTATCTTGTAGGGCTGTGTTCTAATTGCTCAAAATCGCACGGGCATTGCGTCAACGGGTTTTGTAGGTGCGACCTTGGATGGGAAGGAAATTCTTGCACACAAAAAGGTAGCACAATAACTGAAGTGCACTCATCTCTTTCATTCTGGTGAATTCTCGCTACAAAGATAATTATAGAAATATTGCCGACCTTGTCGATAAAATCTAAAACTAAATCTTTATTTTCAAAAATAAATCGAGTTTACTTTTACCATAATCATCGTTAGGATATAACGTAGTTTCGAATTATCAAAATTAGGAAAGTAACCAAAGATAGCTAGCTAGCTAGCTAGTTGATAAAATAACACATCCTTTGACGTTAAAAGAAGGTTAACCGCTAGATAAAAAAAACTGACTTATTTTTCCTTCCAGCTACTTGCTTTGGGGTCAATAACTGTACTAGTGGAGCTCATGGAGTTTGCAAAGCCACAGACATCTGCCTTTGCAAGAATGGATATACTGGTAATTGTTGCTTTTCTCAGGGTGATAAAAACAGTGATTAAAGTAGGTTGTCGGATGAGGCCCAGTCAAATTTCGAAAAAATAACGCGTCATTGGCCTAGTTAAAGACAAGGAGAAAGCTCGGAAAAAAAATCCGAGCCCCACAAGAGATTTGAACCCACGACCCTCCGTACTCTAGTCGGATGCTCTAACCACTGAGCTACTGGTTCCAGTCTGAACCCAAAGAATCAATCCTAGCTCACCATAAAGTCTCCAGTAGCTCAGCGGTTAGAGCATCCGACTAGAGTACGGAAGGTCATGGGTTCAAATCCCATCTGGGGCTCGGGTTTTTTTCCCAAGCTTTCTCCTTGTCTTTAATATCACGTAATTATTGGTTCATCGTTTGGCCTAGTAAGAGTTCTTTTTTTCATAATTAGGCCACAAGCCAAGTTACTTTATTCGGTTTTTGACGAGGACTTATTCCATTGCCTTTCAACGACTTAGCAGAAAAACTATTGTTTTCCTATTTTAGTTTTTCAAGACTCTGCCTGCGTGAAAATTCGTTTTGCTCGGGTGATGAGCTAGTTGTCACGGATAATTTGTAATTGCTCATGTTAAATTTTAAACGGAGGCTAGGGCCTTTAGAGAAAAAAAAACTCGAGCGCCGAGATAATGAAATTATTACACCCATTTTGAAATTACAGTCAATCTGTAAAGTCAGACTGCAAAAATAAAGACAAAAACAAACTCAATTCTGGGGCTTTGTTGCCCACATCCACATTTCCTACTTAAAAAAGGACGAACTCAACTACTTACAGTTTCAAAACAATGAAGGCCTGCTCGTAGAGGAACAGCTATTTGCAGCCAAGTTTCCTGAGAAATTTGTCAGCTTTCTTGAAGTATTTTGTCAATTTTGAGGCTGAATTTGTCAATATTTCCTCAATCCGCCTCAAAAATCCGTACGTTCCGGCATCCAAAAATCGTGAAAACAAAAAAACGACAAGACAAATAAGTTCTAACTGTCACGAGAGTTTTTTTATATATTCGGAAACTTTCGGAAGTATACCAGCGACCAATCGGAGCTAAGTAATTTTGCCCTGGTTTAGAAAAAAAATGCTCCCGCTGTTAACCAATCGGCTCGAAGTAATTTTGCCCTCTTTGTTATAAAGTTTAAGTAGCCTGGATGTTTGCATTATCATTTGAGCTAGGTTTTGTCCCTTTTTAAGCTGCATAAGTGCCTTGGCTTTTAACATTAATTTTCTTTTACAGGTTCAGACTGTAGTATTGTTCCAACGTGCTACAATGTTGCAAACTGCTCTGGTCATGGTGCTTGTACCGATTTCGATGTGTGCAAGTGTGACAAAGATTGGACAGGAGAAAAATGCAGCGAATTTTCCTGTTATCAGTTAGATTTTTGCTCTGGTATGAAGACAATTTCTAAGACACTCACTAATAATAATAATAACTATTAATAACAGTTTTTCACCAAGTGCTATAGCTATCATTTTTTTTTAAAGTTTACCGTTGTTGTTTATGGTTTTTCTTCGGCAATTTTCACCGTTTTTGTTTTCTGGGAAACATTTGCATATTTATATGTTATCTTTTACAACAGGTTTAACATCATAGCTGGAAAAAGAAACACTGAACTATAGAGCAATCTGACAATGCTTTTCGAGTTTATTTTAATGTATTTTCATATCTAAGACAATCTCCACAAAGATCTTCTGGTGCACGATATTCTTTTACAATTACAAAATCAGTCAAGCACAAAAAAAATTTAAAGTTAAAATAACTAAATACCAGTATTTGTATCACCTCAACAGTTCGTAACCTTATTTTATCCCTTACTTAAGGGCATGGGAAATGTGTTGGTCTCTTCGAATGCAATTGTGATAGAGGCTGGAAGGGAAGCAGCTGTGCTTTGGCCGACTGTCCAGATGTTAAGCAGTGTTCGAACAACGGTCAGTGCGTTGATAGTAACATGTGCAAGTGTGACCCAGGGTATGCTGGATCAGACTGTAATATAACATTGGATTGCAGTATTTTGGCTAACTGCAGCGATCGTGGCTTATGTATACTGGGCGACAAAAACCAGATGGCTTGCAGGTAAAAATTGCGTAAAAACTTCGTACTCGTATTTACAAAGCTTAAGTATTTTTTTCTCTTCAATGCATTGAGATATTCTTAGCAGTATACTTGATTGCATGATGAATAACTAGGAATCAACCAACTTTAAATACCTATTTGCAATAAACATCTAATATTTTAATAATCGTTACCTAATTATCAACTTTTAACTAAGCGTTTTTATTGCTTTCTAATTCTAGATGTTTTCTTGGTTTCTCTGGGCCAGTTTGTAATTTAACATTATGCGACGAAGTTAGTAGGTGCAGCAACCATGGGACATGTTTGGATGCAAACCTCTGCAAGTGCGACAGTGGCTACACAGGGATAGACTGTTCGAACTATTCCTGCGAGTCGCTTAATTATTGTTCTGGTAAGTTCTTTTGAAATTGTTTAACAAAAAAAATTAAATCATAATTTAACGTGCATAATCTTATAAAAGCTAGTATGTGAAAAGTGTCAGTTTCTGTGCTTATGTTAACTTTTTAAGTATAATAACCTTTTGCACGTTAAATCGCTAAGGCTAACAACAATAACGACTGATGTCTTTCAGTAGTACCCAATGCTCCATTTCTTTTTGCAATGGTTACAGTACATTTGTTATATTACAACAGTAGTTATGCACAAGTATACATATGTAAACGGGATTAAAAATGTATACCAAGTGCAAAATGTGCACAAAAATAGGTAATAAACAGGTACTAAGAAAAAAACAAAGAAGGTGAAAAAAAGTAAAAAAAAAAAATTATAATAAACAAGTAGAAAATAGATCAATATATAAAGATCGGCTTAAAGAAATTATATGAAAGATCTTGTCAATAGTTATATAATTAATTTTTAGTTTATTTCAAATGAGCTGCTTAGATGTTTGAAATTATCAGGGATTCTATTCCAGATTAAGGCACCTCGTAACTGTAAGCAGAATTTTCCATAGTTTATTTGTTCGTCATCAATACTGCCTACCCTTCTTAAATGAAATAGTTCTAACTTTTGGTAAAGAGTTCGGTAACTAATCGCTTGGTGTAAAGATTATTTAAAAACAAATATCAAATGAAACTGCTGCCTTTTAAAATTGAACAAGAAAAACAAATGTCGGAATCTCAAGTTTCTTTACGTAAAGGGTTTGAGTGATTAATAATACCAGAAACCGTTGTTATTGACTGCTTTTTTCTGAGAAGTGATAATTTTCTGTAAATTTTGTTTGTATATATGTGTTTCCCAAAGGCAGAACTTCGTAGGCCAAAAAAATAAGCAAATAGTTCAGTTTAACATCGTCTAGTGTCATTAGTCCCAATTCTAATACATCTGCTGTAATTGTTCGTCCACATTCATTGCTGGGTTCAGCCGGACTAGATTAACCTTGAAATTTGATTATGAGAACATTGTTTTTGCAATGAAACTTTTAGACTGTAAACTTAGTTACCATTCTGTCTTCTGTTAATTCTTTGGTGTAGGGCATGGAAAATGCGTTGCTATTGATAAATGCCACTGTGACCCAAACTGGAGCGGTGCAGCATGTCATTCTCCCGAATGCACTGGTGTAAACGACTGCTCGAACCAAGGAACTTGCGTCGGTGTGAACACTTGCAGCTGCAATCAAGGGTACGAAGGTAGAAGCTGCGAAAAAAAGGCAAAAAAAAATCGTCATTCTCCTACATTTACACACTCCCGGTATAATGTTACTGCCGAAGAAGACTCGCCAATCGGAACTTCCGTTGTTAAAGTATTTGCAAACGATTCGGACGCTGGAAACAATGGTAGAGTGTCTTACACCCTCGACGACCTGAATAACGCAAGGTTTTTTGTTATTGACGGTAAAAGCGGAATCATTAGGACGGCTACCCCTTTACTAGCGAATGTCGTGACAGAAAGAACATTAATCATTGCCGTAATCGCTTATGACAATGGCCTTCCACAACTTTCAAGCAGAGCATTTGTTTTTGTAACATTGAAAACAAAAATAAATCGGAATTGTCCCGTGTTTGAAGATTCTCAGAGTCATTATAACATTACATCAAACATTTCAGCTGGAACAATCGTTGGAACTGTGAAGGCTTCAGATTCTGATAGCGGGTTGAATGGTAAACTGGAATACAGCGTTTACGAGGTTAATAAAACAGAAAAGATACTCTCTGTTCACCGTCATAAAGGATATCTGGCCGTGCTCAAGCCACTGGAAGCAGGTTACTACAACGTTACGATTGCTGCCAGGGATAAAGGACAGCCCCCGTGCGAAACGAAATTGCTTATCAATATCCAAGTAAGAGCAGCAAACAATAAAACGCCATCTTTATTTTCTACAAAAGGTAAGGTTTTGAAAGCTTAAACATTTATTTTTGTAACGAACAGTAAGGTAAGCTAAAATAAACTTTAATGTCCCTTAAACGTACCAGTTAAAAAAATCAACCACAAAAGCCATTTCAAAAATTAGTTATTTGAGAAACCAAAAAAAATATACAGGCAATAGGTCCAAACAATTTTGTTAGGCAAAGAGCGCCGAAGGGAGGCGAGAAATCAAAGACTTCCCGGGTTTCTATGGTGGCTATTGTCTGGTTACCAGGCAATACTGACTATGTCATCGATTGAGTAAGTGAATAAGTAAGACTTTTCTAATCTTCGGTTTTTCTTCGCTTTTGCTTCGGCAGCAAAATTAGTCAAAAGAAGTGAGCAACGAAGACATTTCGGTTTGACCTTGTATGTCTACCGTGCAAACGAAATTTAACTTTATGTTTTCGCCAAATGTTGAATTTATCAGTATCAACTGCAACAACGTCTAAGCTACCTCGTTCCTGAAAAGCCATGTGTTCAGCTATTTTTGTAGAGATTGCCAAGTGAAGGTAATAAGGTTCAGGATAGAAACGGAGCATTGAATATTGTGTTCAGATTAGTTTGAATATCTGAAAATTCAGTTTCTTTATCGAAAATATAGTTTGAATATCTGAAACCTTAGTTATAGAATATGAATATGAAATAATAGAAAATGTCCTTGAATAAAGAATATTAAATTATTCTTTCCAGAAAACTCATTTATTTCTTAAGTTCGACTGCTGTTTTGGCTAGGGTAAGTCAAGGAACGTGGGCTCACACAAGTCGGCCTGTTATGTAATTCACTAATGCAATGACTCAATTGTAATTTGTAGAATTTACAGGAGCCAAATATCTTATTCCTCATTTAAACAGTATCACATTATTATGGGCTGAATGGCTCAAACTATAAAAGCAAAAACGCTGCTAGCAAAGTGAAACACTATAATTGCAAAGGGTTAACAAACTTCACCCCTTGCTTTAGGTACTGCGTCAACGAGCTTACCTTCTACACAATCAGCAGCTGTTAATACTATCACGTCAGCAGGGCTAGACGGTTTGGGGCCTGACAAATCGAAAATTGCCACTTTCGATAAGGGTGGAAATTCAAGTAACTTCAATAACGAGACTTCCCCAGGAAATACTTCTTTAATCGTTGGTGCTGCGGTTGGAGCCGTGTTATTTGTGATTATCGCTGCAGTAACGCTGATAAAAGTTCATCGTTCCTTCGTTAGTCGCTCACTTTCCAAAAATAATGGATCTAAAGCTAGTGTTGAAGCATTTGAAATGAAAGCAGAAAACGAAATAGAAAAACACGGCGGCCGTGCTTTAGGTATTGAAAATCCTGACAGCAGCGAGATGTAAATGCATCTGTCATTCTAAGAAGCACTCTGGTATAACAATCGGTAATCGTTTGGAAAGCAAGGTTTTTATAGCCACTTATTTTAAAAAGGAGTCAGCAGTTGTTCCGATAGGTTTAAGGGTGTGTTAACTGTCTTATGTGGTGTTTGGATCCCAAATTATCATATATACAGGAACAGGTATTTTACTCACAATGTAAACATTCCGTAAGTCGTGGTCATTAAAACAAAAACACAAAATAATTTACCTATTTCTAAGCTACATTAAGTTTAAAAAATGATATCACAAAATTATTCCTTCTAACAGAACTGTCAGTTTCAACATGCTTGCATGTGTAACATTCATATAGGTATATGTTTGGATGAACTGATGCGTTCTCATTAAACACACTCGTCGCTTGTAGTTTCTGATCTTGTTGCGCGCGTGTTCACATTAGAGACGCGAACGCAATCGTCTTTCATTCACACTTGGAAATTTGTGAATCAAGAGAAAACGCAAGCTCAAAGTGTGTACAAGAAAAAGGAAATTTTTCTTTTCTTGCGCGTGCGTCTGTGTTTGGTCTCGAGTGAAAACACGCTTTAAAATTTTGTTAAAATTTTTCCATTTTACAATAACTTGTGTTAATTTTTTTTGGTAATATGGCCATAAAATTGCAAAAATTGAAGAAAAACTGTAATATAAACCGTTTGAAAATAATTTAGAATATTTAGGTAATTTTGCGCGTAAAAGTATGCTCTATTGGGAAATTAAAAGTAAATTAAAAGTAAAAACAAACAAGAAACCCTTTTGTTTTTCACTGAATGATCACGATGCAACTAAACAGCTGGAAAGGGAACTGAAAAAAGATAAGAAGGAGAAAAAACAAAAGCTAAGCAAAAGTTTTGCTTCTTTCCAACGCGTTTTTCTTCCGCCTATCGCTCTTCAAATAGATTATCCTGGTTGCGTTTGTCTTTAGGTTTCTTGGGGTTTACTCTTCAAATGTAAGTGCCAAGAAGAATTAAAAAAGATGAGCTCCATTTTGGAATGGACCCCGCAACCCCTCATTTACTTGCCGTTCGCTTATAACTACCGAGCTTGTGGGAACTCGATAGTGAGCAAGATAATTTGAAGGCATACGGTTTTCATTGCAAAGTCACTGAAATACCAAGGAAATGTGTCAGAAACGCATTTAATTATCTGCATCTCACAGTTAGGCTTAGAAACCCAGTTTTAAAAGCGAATAAAAAGCCACGGGTTTTTTAATGTTGCCTTTTGATAATCCATGTATGATTTCCTTTCATTTTTTAGCAAAGTTATGGTTTTATTTTTTTAAAATGAAGTCTTACCTTTTATGAGGGAGGAGGGGGGATGTCCTCTCGTAACACCAGCTTAGCTGCTTTCTACATCAAGATTATTGCGTTTTTAACAGTTCAGCTATAATAAACAATCGGCAGCAGCATCTGTTTTTTTTCCTTCAAAACTCTTCAAAGGTAAATCCATCCGTACTTGTCGTGGTATAATTGGTGTATTCCATCCCAGTATACTTCGGATTTCGAATTTTTAATATTCATTCATCTGGAAAGTTACCACACTTTCTTTTCCAACCAATCATTAACATTTGACGAGCAATAACTGCTACAGCATAATCAATGAGACGACGCCATGCTTTTGCACCTGAATTTAGATGCTTGAATATGTGCGAGGCCTTGTCAGTGGCTAAGTGCTGCAGTTATATACGTAAGGAAGCATCTAAATTCCAACCACAGGTGCAAAAGCAGGGTGTTATCTCATTGCTCTGAAATAAGTGATTATGCTGAAACTACATTTCAGTTAAAAATCAAAGAGGCATTACACATCCTTTGGGACACTTTTTTTGAGGACTTTCTAAGAGCAAAAGTTATTCATGGCGTTTAATTGTTTTAATCTCTTGAAAGCTTTTTCAACGGAGCGTGTTTATTAATAATATATGCTTGAAATACAAGAATGAAAAGAACTAAGCATTTGCTTCATAAGGTTGTAGTACATTGTGCCAGTTAATGGACTGTGTGTATATAAAGGCTGCATGACGAGACAGTCAAATTCAAAATAAGTTTAAGTGACTGCGTGCGTCACATTTATCCTACAAAATTTGTAAAAATATCGTATTGAATAATAAGTGGGAAATCTGAAAAATATTAACTCTTTTTATTACCACTCTTCAATGAAAGAGCAGCTTACACTTCTATCAAAATGATACTCTTTCTTTCTCGAGTTGGTCCTTTTTCTGTCGTAGCTTTGGCAATTTCTCTAATCTTTGACAAGACCAAAAGTTTTTCAGCAGAATTTTCATCATTCACGATCCAAGATTACGATTTGGTTGGCTGGCAATACAAGAGCATCTCAAATCGCAATTTTCGAGACTGTATTCAGTTATGTAAAAGTGAGAGAGCATGTATTTCTTTGAGTTTTGCTGACTCTTCTGGGACAGGAAAAGGTTGCTGCAGTCTAAACGGATGTGGGGTGGAAGATGAACAAAATAAAGGGAAATCCCTTGTTTTCTCGCCGGGCTGTTTATATCACCAGTTAAGACCGACTGAAACAGCTGTTCACAAGGTACGTAATCTGCCACACTTGGGTGTTAACAATAAAGTAAAGTTGATCTTTTGGTTAACAGGTGTAGTGTGTATCTAGGAAGGTTTATAAAGCAACAGAACTTTTACTCCTATTTTCAAAATATGATAAAAACTACTTAGTTGTTCTAGACAAACTTTAAAACTGCTAGTACCAAAACTGAAAGTTTGATATCGATATTGAGGTTCACGGCTGAGCAAGTGCCTGTCTTTTCAGGGAGGCCTCGATATAACACCATAACCTTTTCAAAACTATAAGACTTTAGCTCACGGTAAGCAAGTTCTTAAATTTTCTATCAATACCGTCATTCAAAATTATTTAAGGGTCAATGAATGTAAAAACCGAAGCCCTGCGACAGTCGTAAAAATTGGAAATTAAAAAAAACTTTCTACAATAAGGCTGTAGTGGACATTGGCAAGAGTAGTTTCGAGAGCGCTTTTTTAAGATGAGGAAACTTGAAAATTTCCGCAAGCACCTCTGTAGCGCCTGTCTCTGTAGAAAATATCAATAGTTAAAATGATGGATTTTCATTTAGCGGGTACGGGCAACCAAACGCGCTCATATTTTTTTGACACACGGATTTTCATCCACCTATTGTGCTAACTGCCGCATTACTGATTATAGAAATATACTAGTCTTAAAAAATAATCGGGCAGTTAGAAAAATCTTTTTGGTAGAACCCGTGGGAATGAAATGTAGCCAAATAATTCATACTCGCTGATGTTTTGTGTGAAATATTTAATTGGTTTTTGTAAAGTGACATATGAAATATACAAGGGCCATGAAGGATTAGACTCTGTGAAATGCTTTGTAGTTGCTTTAAGAAGAAAAACGTTTTTCTTTCTGTTTTTGTTGCTTTTATAATGCATTAATCTAGTACGTATAAGGGTCCAATGTTAATTGTCCAAGAACATGAAAACTTTGTTTTGTGCGAGCAGTTACGCATTCGAAGCCCGATACCTGTCGCTAAACAAACCGAAAAACCGTTTTAGTTAGTGAATAACATCTAACTTCGCTTCGTTCAAATTCAACTGCTAAGACTTAATGATGGGATTGATAAACTTTAAGGCTAAACAACGATTTTCTGTTACACAGGACGAAATCGCACGTTTCCGTTAACGGTTTTCCCACGGAAACGTGATGTAAATATATGTTTCCGTTAAACTAATAATATAATAATATTTCTAATATAATGATAATTCTATATAATAATTAGTTCTAATATATAATATTAAATAATATTTCTGAAGTTAAATTGTAATGTTTGGTTGCTATGAATTCCGCTTAAATCAGGGTTTGTCGATTGCATGCGCGCGCTCTTTGCAAAAGAATTTTTTTTCCCTTTGGCATAGCATATGTCCCATTATCTAAAATATGCAACATAATAATCTCTTGCTTGCTTAGCCCTAAAAGTTATTACAGGTGGAAGTCATCACCTCCATCTTTTTTAACGATATTGTTTGTAATCTTGTGCTTTTCTGTTCTACATGTTGTTCAAAGGTTCATTAGAAGTAACCCAGTGTTAAGGGGATGATCAAGAAGTAAAAGAAAATAAAAATTGAGAACAGATTCAAAAGATATCCAGCAGTATAAGACTAGATCTTCGTCTAGAAATGACATTTATTTAAAACACTCCAGACTTTAGCCTACAGATAAAATCTCCCTCAGCTATAAAAGTACGGACTTAAATTCCAGCTCATATTAGAGATAAGCCAAAAACATCTTTAGAAAGTGAAATTAAGTCACTTCTGTTTGAAAGTCTCAAAACTAACCGATGCTATGCTGAATTGATAGACATTTTCAATTCTAAAAATAAGTGATGCAACAGACTTATCCCCTTGAGAATTGAATAGTAACTTGTCTTTTATTAGTCCGAACACTCAGTGTAAATAATTCTAAAACCTGTATATCGATCAGTTGTAGGAACAGAATCGATGTTCTAGTATATGAAGACAAATAACAGGATAAGGGTCTCGTGGAACTAACAAGAATCGAATAATTCAAAGAACGAATCCAACTATACTTCGAGCTTGCCTTTGTCAACGGACTAGATCAATTAAGCAATATAACTTTAAAAATAAAGCAAAAAAAAAAAAACCGAAATAGCACTGATAATTCGAGATAATTTGAGGATCAGATTTACCCGATAGTAGTCTTCTGCAAGTTTGTAAATCTTGGACTCAACAATAAATTTCTGCAGTGCAGCAATAGCTCTTGGGTTTTGCAACCTTACTTTGCTACACTTGTATCCAGGGCTCTTGCACTTTGATTCTGGATTACAGCTGGTATGATTACCCTGCAACAAGTGGATAAATGTAAGTTTTATGTGTTGTCTGCATAATTTATACAAAATCTGTATATTAAAATTATGACAATGATGTCAATGGTTCAGTATAACATTATACCTTTGTATTTGTTGTTGTAGCATATTATGATCAGTAAATAGCTCAAGTTACATACTGAGGTGTTACAGTAAACTGTATATTCTAAAATGTATTAATAGTACATGTATAAAATAACAGTTACTTGCTCATGAGAAAGCATCACCACAGTGGAATGGTAAGCATTTGCTGTCGAGTCATGGCGGCAGTCACTGATCACAGTCTATAAGAAAGCTAGAATAAGAAATGGCTTCATAGCAGTGGAGATATGGAAATACATAATAGTTTGGAAAATATCCTACTTGGGACTGGGATGTAGTGAGTAAAACCGTGTTTATTTGAAATCAGACTTACTGCTCCATTTTTTTCTGTGTATGAATTGGTCTTCT
>JAOBAT010126987.1:0-12797 GCA_026413305.1 Hydrozoanthus tunicans
CTGAAGAACAAAATGAGAATAAGCAATGCGCCGAGTATTCGGAGACTAAATGTTGTGAGAACTTGATAGATTTGGATGCCCCTGCACAGTAATTGAAAAGTATATAACGTTAATACCGCATAATGACATCTAGTTTTGCAAGTTGTAGACAATTCTCACGTTGCTTGAATAACATACCTTTTGTATCTTTGATTCGAATACACAGTGGATCCTAAAAGCACTGGCTGGGTTCCATGAAAGGTAATTAAAAAATTAAGTTGAAGTCTAACTGCATGCAATCAATAATTATAAATGTTATGGTATTAAAAAATGTCTATCAACGAACACACTTACTGAATCAGACAATGTTTCGTTGTCATCTCGACAACATCATCAGGTCAATCCGGAAGTTACACTTACTTCTTGTTGATACGTACATTTGAAAACGGAACAATTCATTTATTCACCTGTGACACAAAAATCAAACAGTTTTAAAACCTCTGATGATTTTATCGAGCAACAAAACTGTTGTTTTATTCAGTTAGTTCTTTTATTAAATTGCTTACCAACAATTACTTTCATCAAGATATCTATTAATAGTTACGTTTGAACATTTCGTTTAGTTGGTTCATTGCACAAAAACTTTCAGTTCCAGCTCCAATATCAAACATGATAATATTAATCAAACACTGACTCAGCTAGCTTTATGAAGGTGTTTCATTGTGTGTGTTTGTTCAATAGTGTGTTTCTATCAGTCCCATTGAGGATGTATAGATTGTGATCTTTGTTTTTTTTTTTCTATTTTTCCTTGGTCTAAGCGACTTACATCTTAAAGTAAAAGTAAAAGTACTAGATATTGCATTAGTTTGATGAGATTTTTAACCCGTATATATTAGTAAAACGCTCCACGGATGTTTTCAGCAAATTCTTTGTGTCAGATTTGTTTATACAAATAGGGTATACAAAAAAGGAGTTTGGGGGGACCCTTAAAACACTCTAGTTTCTGAGATTTACCCAGCTTGGGTTGCCAGTAAAATTTTAATCTATACTCTTTTATTATGGTTATAGAGATGGCGAAAGAAGAAACACAATCTAAGCACGTTGCCAAAGTGGGAAGAACTTAAAGCAAAGCATGGAATGAAATGAATGGGAATTGTTAACTATTGGTTTTTATTTGGCTTCTTCAATATCTGTCAAAATAAAAGGTTTTGAGAAATGAACAAGTCTGTCTTCATTTTTTACCTTTTTTTTTACTTACCATAATACCTCCGGGCTCCTTTAAACAAAACTTTGTTTTAAATGGACTGGATTTTTGAATGAAAATTTAATTCAGGATCTTGATTTTCAATTTGGAACTGAGGTATCTTCCATCGATTTCCCTCGGATTTGTTTTACTAATCTTGAATTTTTTTTTTGTCTTCAATTTGTTTATAGTTTTGTACAAGCTGAAGAGATATGTAGCGCCAACAGATGAAAATGGTTTTATTACCCGAAAATCAGTGAATCTTAGAAACAATAATTTGAGTGCTTGAAGTAATTTAATCTGATACAAGTCAAGATGTTACTGCCATCGAAAAAAGCTATCATGCAATGATTTAAATGGCGGTTTGGTAGCTTCCAAGCCAATTTCAGTTTAGAGATTAATCTTTATTGTGATTTCGTTAATGTGTAAACTTCTCCTGTGGTTGAACATCCTATCATGTGATCCTAAAAGCTAATTACGTAATATAATTTAGGGAGGAAAGGAGTGGTAGGGGACATCGCAGTTCAAGGAAAATTAAGCTAGTGCAATATTACCATGTAAGTACAGGTTTGTGTTTAATATGAAATCCTTTCTTAAGCCAGGCGGGCCAGCGCTTATCTCCGAATTCCATAGTGTTATTGGGATAAGAGTCTATAATTTTCCCTGGACAGGACACTAATCCATCGAAAATTTGACCTCATTTAAAAAGCCGAGCCGACTTGAACGAAGGGGGTAAGGTGTCTTGCTTAAGAACACACCCTGTCTGACCGGGACTCATACCCATGATCCTAGCAACCACTCGGCCACTGCGCCATGTCGGTTTAATATTATAACCGAAGTAAAAAAGGTCAATGATAGAACAGGAAGGGAACCTACGGACCGTGCAGCGACAATCTTTATAAGTTATTATACTAAACAGAGTAAAAACCCCTTAAATACATGGAAGTTTACTCAAAAGTGTCTGCAAAACTAATCCTTACCTCAAAATAAATAATCTTCCATTTCTGAATTTTTTTTCGTACTCTTCAATTAAATTGAATGTCGAAAGTCTTGAGTAGGCACGATTTTTTCCCCAAGAAAACTACATCCAAACAAACCAACCTGCGAAAAGTAAACCCTTGCATGATTTTTGAAAACGAAAATGAAAGCTTTGCCTTTTCTTTTAAAGCAAACAAAACAAAAATGTTAAGAAATATTAAGTATAATCGAGACGTTTTCACCAAACTGATCTAAATACAAATTTTCCACATATTTTCAAATAAAGATCACAAATTACCGTACCTAATATAAGCATCTTGCTCGTATCGAGACAAAGATTTGATTTTAGAGGTTTTTGTTTCTGTCTCAACATACTTGCGGCCATTTTCTTTGGTAATTGGTTTAAATGACCTTAAGCTGAACAATATGTTCAGAGGTTACCTGGCCGAATTTTAACAATTATTCGCCGAAGGCGATGGGAATTTATTCTGGCAAATAGCAATCCCTGAGACGAAGTTACCCAGATATTCACTGTGTCTAAGACGAATAATTGTTGTAGTAAAATTACTCTGATGATTAGCGAAGCCTAGACGAAAAAAAAAAAGCCATTGAAAGAGATTTGTGCAAAAACTTTCATTTGTTGTTGTCATGTATTTGCTTAGTCTTATTTTTCACTAATTAGCATGGTCAGTTGTCATTGGGAATTTGTGTTACTTTTGATAAGTGTGTGATGCAACCTAACTGCTTTTCAGGACAGCGTACGCACGTTTTTCCTTAATGAATTTAACATTTTTTCCCCAAAGATCCACATAACGCAAGATGGCAATTTTGAAAGTTTTCACAGACCGGCTATATAATTACACTCGGCATAATGCGTCAGCCTGAACCAATGAAAGTAGTGTAAACTTGTCCATCAAGCTACATTTAATCAAGTTAAAAAAATAAAGTTTATAAACCTTGTCTTATTTTTTTCTTTCTTGATGAAAAGTGTTGTTCTTTATGTATTGTTTAAATAATTGCACTCTTTACTAAGCAGGCATTTTACTTTTAAAACGATGAAAGATATAAAACAATACCGTTAATGAAATTTTTTAGATTTAATAAATAGTTACGAGTTGTTTGTGTGTATAACATTGGTCGGTAGGCTACGGAAAAGCAAGAACATTTATTTTCACAAAAAATTCACAAAACGCTTATTCAGATCCAATATGGCGGACAGGTGAGGTTGTTGACGAGTTTTAACAAACGGATCCAACCAGTCCGCTGATCCGTAGAAGATTTTTTCTTGTATGAGCTTCATTTTAAAAAGAATGGTTGCACCCTACCCATTGACAATCCGTAATAAAACCTTAGTGTTGTAACCCAGACTCGTAAGTTCTGATAGTCGTAGGGTGGTAAAGTTAGTCGCCGACATTAAATGTTTTAGTGACACTTTGCACGATTCGCCTCCACGATTCTTATAGAGTAATTTGAGGAACCTTTGCTTTAACACCAAACACCACTCTTTACATCAAACAAAGGAAACCTTTTTATAAGAGGGAACTGACCAATACAGGTGAACAACAGAAGATTAAACCAAAATTCTCTCAAATTTACTACATAAAAAATATGAACACTAGTTGGGAGAATTTATAAGTACTAGAATCATGGGAAGTCAGGATGGTCAAGTGGTTAGCGCTCGCGCCTCCCACCTCTGTGGACCCGGTTTGCATGTGGGCTAGTTAAAATTTGTCGATCTTCTTCTGACTCCGAGGGTTTTTCTCCGGGCTCTCTGGTTTTCCTCCCTTCACAAAATCGACTTTAACGTCGAGATCTGTGCCGTCGAGCGATTAAACAAAAGCCACTGGCTTGGGAGAATGGACAACCACTCCCAGCGTAACGACGATAAATAAAGATTTATTATTATCATTAATATTTAATGCTAAAAAAGTTAAGCACGTAGCAGTCAGTTGATGACGTTACTAAGTGACCGCAACGTTTTTTTCTGCTATTTCTAATACAAAACCAGTTGCCCATGTACCGACAAAGAAACTAAAATTGTCTTTTGTACAAGCAGCTAAAGTAAACTTCAAAGGAAGTGGCAACTCAGAGGTAAGTCTTTAACCCAAAAACAAATGAAAAAGTCAAAGGGACAAACAAGTAGAGTTAGTAGTAAAAAGTGATAGAATTTTAAGCAACTCCCTTGGATGAAATTATCCCGTATTGAGTGAATGTCTAAAGTGAGCATAAGATATGATTTCAAAACCTTCTGGGAAATAATCTTGAGACAGTGTAATACTCGAGTTAGCTAAGTCCTCATAGAGCCGGCGCTTATCTCCGGTTTCCGTAAAGTTAAGCAGATGAGAGTCTTTGACTCCCCCTGGGCAGGACACTAATCTATCGCAGGTTAGCCACCAGCAGTTGGTACTCATTTATACAGCTGAGTCGACTGGAACAAGTTGGGTAAAGTGTCTTGTTCAAGGACACAACACAGTGGTCTGACTGGGCTCAGACTCGCGACCCTAGGATCACGAGTCGAACACGCTAACCGCTCAGCAACTGCGTCACCGACGTAATACTGGAAGTTACTTTCTAATATGTATGGATAAGTTTCAAAATAATCAACAAAGACAAGATCTTTATAGCCTGATGATGATCATACTGATCGACGGCGTGCGCTACATTTATTGACTTGATTATTTTACATCTAAAAGTATTACTCCTTCGATTCCTTTACCCAAATAACCAAAAATTTGTTCTGTTTTTGTTCTTAATCATCGTAGAAATGGATTAACAACTTTAGATTGAACTAACTCGTTATGTTCCTATAAAACGGTTGTTGAAATACCTTTTCGTTGGACAGAAACTATTTGTTTTCAGGCTTGCTAATTACCTATTACTTATCATAAGTTCTTTTATTCTTCGACCTAAGATAGATTTCTATCAAGAAAACCTTTGTTCCATCAGATGATCATTTGGCAATAATATTTCAGCTAGCCCGACTTTTATTTGAATTCAAAATTCTGAAAAGGTTTTGTTAAAAAAGTGAAACATTTTAAAATACATCAAACACAATGTTCTTTAATATTCAACCTGTTTAATTGGATAGTTACGCAAACCAATTATAAGGATCGCTTAATAAATATCACACACGTCAAGAACACATTCAATAAGAATTGTATTTCAATCTTGATTACAAAGACCTAAAACTCATTGTACCTGTAATTTCTCTTATTTATTTTACGGGGAATTCTTAAGATCTCTCTCGTTTAAAGCAAGTTTCTTAAAAAAGCCTGGGATAAAAATTTATTTTAGCAGCAACTAAAAACTTTTCATTTCTTTGAATTGGTTTAATTGCCTTTGTCAACATTTGCTTTCGAAATTGTGAATGAATTACTGAGCGATTTTCTTCCTCATTTGGATAAAAAAAAATAGTGAAAAACTTGAGTTTACAACATCTCGTGAAGAGAATTATATTGTAACACAAACCTGCATGCTAGGATCTATTGGTCAGGTGAAATTAAGACCAAAAAGACAGTAAAAAAAGTGATAGATTAAATGGCTTTGTTTGTTGTTTTACCATATTTACAGAAACCGACTAGTAATCACCTGATTATCCATTATTGACATTTCTTTTCATTTAAATTGATTCGTTTTAGCTTTTTTAAAACAGTAACCGAGACAGCCAGGCTAATAAAAGCAATCAAAGTCAAATTATCGATTTGGGAAAATAGATAACTCAAATCTCATAATATTCTTGTGTTAACAACAAAGATATTGCATTTTTTCGAAACCACTTCAGTTAAGTGTATTAATAGCTTTCAAGCATTCGTAATAATTATCGGCAAAACCGGTGTAAACTAGAAAACTGTAAGGACGTGTTCTACAAGGGAAAACCGTTTTCGATTGGCCAGGTTTGGTTGATTAACCATTTCAACAAACTCTGCCTGACCCTGGTTAAAGGTGAAGAAAACTTTTCAACCGAAAAAGACTGGGAAAGTGCTTATTGGAAATTTAAACCAAACTAATGAAAACAAAAAAATTAACACTTACACCCCCAGGAACAAATAGCCGTATGAAACTAATTTTGGACAGTTTTCTTAACGGAACGTGGTGACCAGGTTAATAAATTCATTTAAAACCAAAGTTAAACGTCATCAAATTTTTCGGCATACCTGGTTTGGCGGGCCACGGTTCTTACAGTTGCGGTTGTTTCGGAGATATAGACTGGTTTTTGCGTTTGTACGGTTGTTGTGTCGGGGCGACAGAATTCGGTTACACTTGTAAGACCTGTGGCCCGCCAAAACAGATATGCCGAAAAATTTGCTATACGCACTATCCACGTGGCCTATTGAAGCACAATAGCCTGTGCAAACACGGCAAACGGGTATTTTTTGTTACCTATTATACCAATTACTTGTCGTTTATTATAGAAAGTGAAGTGCTTTGAGCTTCTTCTGTTTTCATCTGTAATGTTTTACGGGGCTTCGCAAAGAAAGCAAGGGAGGAACAATCTTTAATTTGATTGTTTATTGAAATTATTCACCAACCTAATCACTCTAGAGGAGACAGTTATTGCTTTAATGAATCGATCTTTCAACTTAGAAGCTCATTAGGCAATGTTTGGTTTTGTTGACTTGCGCCTTTACAAGCGTTATCTTTTCTTAACAGCTTTATTGGGTGCAACTAAGCACAAAATAAATATATACATAACATAAAGTATAATCCACAACAAAACACGACATTAAATTGGAATGAATTTGCATATAACAGAGCTGACAGCTCATATCCCTAGTTACGTCACTGAAACAACGACCAACTTGATGAATACTTCCACTAACAATTGAATTAGCGTTTTATAATGTGAAACTTTGTAACAAATGGCTTATAAACTCTGCCATATATAACTAATACTTTTCGAACCTTGACGATTTTGCGTATTTCACAGTTTGAAATGAAAGGTTCTAAACGACGTGAAAACTGTGTTTGAAAAGGCTAACGCAATCAAGCCTGTAAACCAATCAGAACAGGCGTACTATGTAAATAAAATCACAAAATCACTGAGAATAATCCTTAATCTTTCGTTACTTCTTTCTTTTAGCAATGACTGTGATATTCAATAAGCTATATACTTATAGCTACAATTATTATTACTGTTATTATCATTATTACTCTTATTGATGTCATCATCGTTACTATTATCATTATTATTATTATTATTATTACTGTTGTTATCATCATCATTACTATTATTATTATTAATAAAGTCATAATGACGAACAAAGGTATTAACTGCATTGCACATACTCTCTTTATAGACTGCTCTAGGCCCCCATCAATAGCTCAACATGCAGAGCACAATTGTTCTTCTTGGTGCAGTCTTTGTCCTCAGCTGGCTTGATATCCGCAAGGTAAATCTACTAGAAATCTAAATGATCCTTCCGTTTCCAAAGTTATATAACAATACTTTTGTATATTCAAACAGTGTGAACTCGCAAGCAAGTGTTGCAGGAGTAGTTCCTATTCATGAAACAGATTGCAGTGTGCAGACCGAATTGCGTAAATCTTAAAAATACAAAAAAGTTTAATTAAAACTAACTACAATTTTATTATTTGGCAAGTGGGATAGGTTATTGAATGTATAATTAACCTTTATCCGTTTGGATCCTCAAGCATAGCTGATTGCTAAGTTGATACTAATTTGTCTGTTGAATCAATCACTTAATCCTTAGTTGGAAAGCACGATTATCTGCAATTTTAGGCTTTACCATCCGACTTCTGAAAAAAGAAAAAAACTGCCCTGCTTAGTTGCCAGCATGGTTATCGCGTTACCTGACTAGTAATTCGGGGGATGTGGGTTCAAATCTCGCCCGTGATTCAATGCATGTTGATCCTTACACTGGTAAAGAATTTTGCATAATGGCTCTTTTGAAGCACATGATTGTACGGTTGTGGTTATTAAGATTTTGCTTCTGTGCCGCGGTTGCTAAATGGCTCGACGCATGCTCCGTAACCAATATTTACATAGTTGTCCTGACTACGAGATTGAATCCGGAGCGAATTCGAATACGTGTGGACAGGCGAAGTCGATTTGAATACACTGTGACCACATAACTTGTGGACGCGGATATTTTCGTATCCGGAAAGAAAAAGATGCGGATTCAAAAATATCCGGATACGTGTGAACGGGGCCTTACACATCAAGTTAATCTCTTGAGTGTATTTCTAAAATTTTTCCTTTATTCCTTTTTACAGCTGGAGTGTTATTCCTTTAAGCCTTTGAGAAGTGCCAGCATGGATACATCAGCTGCAGAGGCCAAAAGTATATAACACACTTTAAACAGCTTCAGATAAGATAGGTTTTGCTCGATTGCGGTAACTTTGTGAGAAATCTTGCATTTATGCGTGTTTCCTTGATTTCCTTGTCGTAGCTTACAGTACATGCAGTGTGGTCTTCTTTTCGCCTTCCTGACTACGGATAAGGATTAAACACAAAAAGTTATAGTCGTTGGTCTATTCTTAGTTACGGTTTAATTCACCAAGTTTTTTTCTGTTTACAAATTGTAAAGGTAAAATGCGAAGCACTCAAGTCTTCTTAGTATACAAATATTGTTTGTCAACGAAAAAAAGAGTTGCGACGATTTGTGGGACCGGTGTGGTTGTGTTTGTCTTAGTCTCAGGGGGGTCGGGGGAAGGGGAGGGCATCTTTGCAACAGCAAATTACAGCATTAAGAAAATCCTTTCAAAGCCTAATATTAATGATTGCTGTGACATGCCATCACTAAACACTTTCTACTGCAAAATGCTGGAACTTAGACTTAAAAAATGAATGAATAAATGAAAAACGAATGAGCTTAATTTGAGTGTCAGATAAAAAGAAAATTTCTAGCAGTTCACTAATAAACCACTGATTTGGGACACTATAACCAAAAAAATGACAAAAACAATTCAAAGGATATAGAGTGATATTCGGAAGTAAAATAATATTAACATTGGATATTAGATGACATATCAAAACACATTTGAGTTGAATCTAATAATAATTACTGAGGCGACTACACTCCTTGCAGTTCCCAACTACAATGGGTCACCCTCCTGCCCTTTCCCCCCCCCCCCCGATTCTCCCATAGCTATCAGAAGTGGTTTTATAGTGATTATAAAACCACTGCTGCTAGTTAAAATTAAAATAAAAATAATAATAATTATTTAAACGCCAACCCACTGCAATTAGGTTCTACTAAAAGTGCAATTGCAACAGTTGTGCTCTATTAAGTTTTCTATCTGTTAAACTTTTTATCCTGAATTTTTTATTCCTCTTTTAAGAAAATCTAGGAAAAGTGGCAAGTTACATTTTCAAAATTTTAAAATCAATGACCATTACAACATACTTTAGAATAATTAGATCGTGGAGAAAATTAGTCGATAATTTATCAGGAATGAAGTTAAGAAATTTTTATCTCCCTTCCTTCAGAGAGAATATATCTCACTTCAATTTATTTTTTGGAATTCTTACTGGAACTCAATTATGAAATTTTTCTTTATTTCAGTGATTGTTGTTCCTGAGAGAATTGGGTGCTTTAGAGATGCGAGCTCCCGTGCCCTGCGAATTCACTACTACAATGCTCGGAATTACCCGAGCGAGAAAAGAGTTCAGCGCTGTGCCGAAGAGGCGCACAAGAGAAAATGGAAGATATTCGGAGTACAATATTACGGGGAATGTTGGGGTGACCATGAGGCCGAAAGTCGATATGCGATGTACGGAAAGAAAGATAACTGCAAAGAAGGCATGGGCGGAAGCTGGGCAAATGATGTTTACCGATTTGAAAGTATGTGATCATTAAATCTATTTTTTAAAAGGAAGTAAAAATAATGTATGTGGGTTCTGGCTGGAAATACAAAAATTTCTAGTGTATAGAACAGCCGTTAATTACTGAAATACTGGTCAGATGTAACTTAAAGCTATGTAACTTATGTTTTTAGCTTTATTGTAGGATATATACAGAAAAGCAGGTCAGGGTATTGGCGATCTTTCAAAACCAATTTTTATAACTGATCTTTCAGCTAAGAGTCGATATGAACATGTCTGACATAATGCTTATTTAGAAATATGTGGTTACCTTTTGCTCTCGCGTGTTCGATTACATGAGCTTGTAGTTTATAATTCATCATGCTGTAGATTATAATAACAAGTTTGTTAATTCAATATAAAATCTTCAAAGTTTAAGAAGGCGGCTTTACCCTTTGTTCATTGCTGTTTACTTGTTTTGTTCTGCAACGAAGTAATGTGTCACTCAAGAGGACACAACTACAAGATCGGAGAAAACATGTACATGCCAAATGGTTACAGTGCTATTTCTGAGGCTACCTGTGGATTATGCAGGTGCGGCCCAGATGGACCAACCGGATGTTACAAGCTCCACTGCGATGTAACGCTTTCCGGCAATCATTGTGAAAAGTGGACAAACGGTCCCCCACCTGGCCAATGTTGCCCACAATGCCGTAAGTTTTTCTCTAAATGTGATACTTGGCCCGGCTATATTCAAAGGGGAACTGAACCCTAAAATCAACTTTTGCCAAAAAAGATCTCTAACTGAGTGTGGAAGCGATACTAAAAAGAATTCCTCGTACCGCGCTGACTTTCCGAGAAAATCGAGTTCAAAACATGTTACTTGCCGCATTGTACCGACAACTCAAAAATAGAGGTTAAGCGGAGAGAGAGTGAGGCTATGACGTAAGATATTGGTAAAAATTGGCTCGAGTGAGATTTTGCACACAAAGAAAGTTGTAACTTCCACTCTTGACTGTATAAGCGAGCTTATGACAACAAAAACTGTTCACGCGCTTGCCCTTGCCTCTCGTTTACCACTGACAAGTCGACAAGCGCCCACGCTCAATGACCCCAAACGAACCAAAACACACATATACAAACTAGAATTTCTCGGAAAATCAGCGCGATCAAGAAAATAAATTTTAGATATATTCGCAACACCTTGAAGCTTTCACTTGAAAAATGTTGGTTTTAGACTTCAGTTGCCCTTTAAGACAAAAGGACGCACTTGCGAATCCTTACCTCGTGACCTTCCCAAGTAACACTAACAATTATAACGTTTCGAAATGGTTCCAAACCTTTAGAACGACATCTCATCATTTAGGAACGTTATCTAAAATTATTAAATCTCAGTGTTCGTGCAAAGTCTCAAGGCTCTGTCACAAGGAGCAGTATCCTCGACCCAGTTCTCCTCTAATCCTTGTGAGGTTGGGAGAGGGTACGTTTTCCTTGTTGCAACACCAGCTTCTACCAGATTGTTTTCCTCAAAGAACGCAGCGTTGATCGATATTCAGATTATTAGAATGTTAGAAATCCACAGCAGTGATTATAAGTTTAGTATAGGTATTTACTATGCGGGTATTGCGTCGTTACGGCGCAGTAACAATGATTCACAAGTTGTTGGCAATTTTTGGTTTAGTTCTTATGTTGAAAAATGGTTTTTACACCGTTTAAACATCTTTTAGATATGTTTAACTAAAACGGGATTCAGCTTTTGTTTACTTTTATTTATACCTTCTTTAGTTACATTGGGAAGCCCCTTATCATCACCTTGCAAAAGTAAAATAATTTTGCGACGTGCTGCATATACACTAATCAAGACCGTGCCCACCTTAGATCCGGGGAGGAACTTCCAATCCCCTTCCCCTACTAACCCTCTTCCCCTTGCAAAGAAAACAATTTTTAGGTTGTGCTTGTTCGAGATTGTTATGGAGTTAAACACGCGCCAAAAATTCAATTCTTATTATTGCCATAATTGGTTTACTTTTAATAGTGTGTGTTCACAATGGAGCCTTGGAAAGCGAGGGATCCAAATGGGTTGTAAGAACAGAGGGAAAATGTTCCAAGTGCGTTTGCCAAAAAGGACAAGCCAAATGTGACACGGTGTCGATGATTTGTCAAACATGCGCAAACCCACAACATGTGAAAGGAGAGTGTTGCCCCGTTTGTGGTGAGTACAAATAAAAAAGTTCATTTTAATCTAGACTGCGGGCGATCTCACCTCGGTGGCTTGTGAAGTCGTGAAGCGCAACCGTGAAAAACGGTTCGTGAGCCGGCAAAGGGGGAATGAGTATATATAGCGGGGGAAAAGATGAGCTTGTACATAAAGCCTCCTTCCACTTTCTTCTCCCGATTCCCCTTGTGGCTTGCGGCAGCTCATAGGCATCGTAGCACGTTTTCAAAAGTGACACAACGTTTTTGCAAACTTGTTTCAGTGTTTATTGTCCATGAAGTTCACGTATACCCGATTTCAAATGAAATATCTTGTTTTGATAACGTACGTCGTAAAAAGATTTACCCGTAATGCAACACAAAGTTTCAAAAGTCTGCAAAAATGTTTACATTATATGCACAACTTGACTAATCACGAACACGCCACGGCTCAGCCACATCACTCCCGTCCTGTCTTCACTCCACTGGCTCCCTATCAAGTTCCGTATACAAGTCAAGATTCTACTTCTAACCTTCAAAATTCTCAATAACCAGGCTTCTACGTACCTCAAAGAACTAGTCACCCTGAAAGTACCCACTAAATACCATTTGCGTTCTAACACTGACAACCTTCTTCTC
>JAOBAT010126998.1:0-12796 GCA_026413305.1 Hydrozoanthus tunicans
GAGGCAACTATAGAGCGTGTGACGATAGCAGCTACAGCGTGTTCTGCAGGATGCTAGAGTGCAAGACGGAGGCAACTGGAGCGTATGACGGAGGCAACTAGAGCGCGCGATAGAGGCTAATAGAGTGTCTGAATAGGCAACTAGAGTGCGTAACGAAAGCAGCAGCTTCAACAAGAGCGCGCGAGAGAATCAACCAGAGCCTGTGCTACTCATTCGAAGCCGCGACTGAGAAGCTTTCGCGAAAGCCAAACATACATATTCAGACAGTGCAGTTTCTGACGTCTTAAAGGCCTTTGATAATTCAAAATGCTCGGAACACATTTGAGAGGTATTGGATGATGGGTTTATACTTCACATACATTTTTATTACTGATAGACTACGGTTGTTTTCAGACGAGGCAGTTCAGTTCATGCCGGTGGCGCTTCGACCTTTTTGATCACCAATTGTTGTGCCTATATATATGCATTAATTCATGCATGACGAACACCCAATTACTCCTCAAGCCTTGTTTCAAAAAACATTATTGAGCCACGAACAATCAGAATATCCAAACTCGGGTCCAGTTCTTAATCAACAGAGAATAAATGTGGCTTCTCTCTAAATATGGTAGCGCAATAAAGTCGGTTTCAATAAACGCAAACTAGTATGAGCAAAGAATCACTAAATTTTGGTTATAATTACTGGGCATTTATATGATGTCGACACAAATCCCTTCTAAAGGCAATAAGTTCGCATTCTCATTGTCTGCTAATATATATATAAATCTAACGAATAGAGGGAACCATTTTTATAATATCAACTTGTAACTAGCTATGAGAGTGAAAGGAAAACTTCAAAACAGCTTACCTTGGGGCGGAAGTAAAGTTAGTGGCAATAAAAGGAACGGAAACATTCCAAGCAAGAAGAGATTATCTGATCTCCAACAATTTAACATTTTCTTTTAGTTCTTGTTTGAGCACGGAGTTTCTTAACAAGCCGGTTAAAGGAGCTTGAACTTTCAGAAAACGTATGTTGAACTACTGTTGCCTTTCTAGCTTTGCCTGAAAGATCGGTCAGATCAATCGTCTTGCTATTCTTGTTGAAGAATGAAGATGAAACCATTAGTGCACGTGAATGGTTAAACTGGGATATTGCAAAGGGCTCAATAATACCAACGAAGTTGATTTACATGTCCTTTTATTAATAGGGGGTTTCAATCATAACAGGTCAAGCAGAAGCCCACGTTTATCAAATGTCAGGACAAAATTGATTTGCGGGGGCGGGTACTTGCTTACTTTTGTTTCGATCCGAAAGTGAAGTGTTTGGATTTGTTCTGTACAGCTCGTTCGCCACAGGTTTCGAAATATGAAAGAACTGCTCAATAACTTTAAATGGATTACATTTATTTCCTGCATTCAACTTTAAATTTAATCTAACACGTTTACCATTTTCCGTTGAATTGCCTATTCTAAATTCCTAAGATTTTTTTGGCTCGTTACCTTGATGACCCGAAATATGAACGAATCTAAAAGGTACACCCGTTGCAGCGTTTGTAAAGTTATAACAAAACAGTTTGTCCATGGGGACATATAACAACTTTGCTGGGAGAACTATTCTAAAGAAACAAAAAGATGGCGGATCCACACAACGCCAATACGAGTATTGTTACTTCGCTTAAGCGACAATCGACATGAAAGTGAAAGAGGAAACAGCAGGCTTTTAGTTAGGCTATCAAACGGCTTCTATGAAGGAAAATTTTTTTGTTCTGGAAAACTTAGAGCATCTATCATCTACTAGGGACTAAAGATGCATTTCTCTCTATTGATCTAATACAAAAGTGGAATTGAATTGTTTTAGTTTCCGACATCTCAATTTCTGTCTTGATTTCACGACAGTTGTTGCCACTTTTATTGTAAATTAAGTCACATTTAGTGGTTGATCTATGTGTCATACCAATATCAGAAGGTCAAGGGCAGTAGTATTTATTATCAATCAGTATTGGCTTTCTTACTACAGAATATTTATGTTAGAACTTGAGGAACCGCACTTAATTAAACTTTTGTTTCTTTCAAAGTTTTGAACCCTACTTGTAGTTAATGAACTCAGTACTTGCTGGAATATTGTTTCAAGTGTTTTGCAAATCAACACAGTCCGACTCATTCATTCATAAACTTTATAAATTTAAACTAAAATGAGTGAGGGAGAACGGACTATAATGTGCTACGGATGTCGAAAGTTTTGAAGACATTCTTAGCCTTTGATATCACACTGTTTTTTCGCTATAATCCACTAGCTATAGTAAATAAGCAATTTATTCCTTTTTGTATAACCTAGGGTACCCTTGTAAACCCTTCAAAAAATGAACGAGCAACATTAGAAAAAAAATTCTAAGTGACAAAGAGAAGACTTGACTGCTTTTGGACAAGATTTTGAGTTCTCGTGTAAAAACTGTGTTCAAGTATTGCTGTTTGGTGACTTTGTGCTAGTTGTAATAGCCACATTGGACTCTTCATTAAAAAGTCGATTCTAGAGAAAAGAATTGTGTTAGGATTCCGGAGGAATGAGTTTTTAAACTACATTAAGATAAACAATAGCAGGATAATAACATGGATAACGATCATAACTACAAAAACTAATGGTTTGGAGAAAGCTGAATAGTGATCAACACACAATTCTTACAAGGTGTTCTACAACAATACAGCGGAAGTAACGTACGATACTTCACTTGGCTCTTGTAATTGGTTACTGATTTGTTTTACTTAAAACCTGATCCAATTATGGGCGTTTAAAGATCTTAACATGTTTGATTATAGAGTTTAAATCAGCAGCTTGTATGAGCTGTTCCCACGTCTGGTTAAAAACATTGGAATTGTCATTTCATATCTCAAAAGCGCCCAATACTTTCCTGTAAACTTAGAGTTGTTGCTGCTTCTCTTACTTATTAATTTATCACCCTTCACCCCCACTATAATATGGGCCGTCTACAAGATTCCTCCCTTTACCTCTGTTCTGGGCTTGTCTCTCCAGCTGGCCTCATGTTTGACCCATCTTCTTAACATCTGCGTCCGGTCATGTCGCCATGTGTTCCTCGGCCGGCCTGCTATCCTTTTACTCTTGGAATTCTTCCTGAAGGCTTGTGTTGTGATGTTGGTGTCTGGCTTCTCTTGTGTTGTGATGTTCATGTCTGGCTAACTGCTACTCGGTACGTTGTAACTGGTAAGTGTTAAACTCAGGACTTAATACGGTTGTATTTTTTTCGCTTATATTGTCTATACGATTGTGTTTTCGCAGGTGGTTGTACTTATCTGAAAACCAATGCCTTAAAATTGATCGATTGTTACAAGGATACAGAATGCCCAAACCGCGACAAGTGGACCAATGCCTTTAAATGTTTTTAATAAAGATTGAAAGAATAGTTGATTTTTACTAAATTTATAGTATAGATGTAGAACAATAAACTTTTCATTGGCTTAGTTTCCAGATATCAGTTGCTGGTGGATTGCTAGAGCCTGGATGTACGGCCAAAACTCTAAAAGAATGGAACCAAATCATATGGTGGGTAACCTGAGGAGATTTTTTTTATCTAGTTTTTCAAGAAAAAAATCTTAGTGTCTTCAATAGAGATTGACAGGCGTGCAAAAACTTTTCATCTTTCCTCAGGTAACCAAGGAGATCTCCATACGGGACATACTCAATGATCACCATCAAGGGATCTATAGGTATAAACAATTGGTTTCTATAACAAACATTTAGCAATAAAAAATTAGGTCTAATCTTAAGACTCACCGGACTCTGTCACACAACCCAACAGTTTAATAACGTGAGGATGAGGCTTTAAATGTTTCATCAGCTCGAGTTCTGAAAGCAGATCTTTTCTGTCTGTATCCTGAGATTTCTCTGAATAGCAAAGAATAAAACTGCAGTTACCTGAATAGATTTGTTTTATCTTTGTGGTTAGCGAACAACGGTATAAGGGGATGCCAATATTTAGGCGGCGTTAATAAACATGATGATTTTTGTACACTATTCTTTTGTCTAAAATAAATACAAAAATACAAAAAAAAATAATAAGCCTAATTAAATACCTTTTCTACTCATCACTTATTTTCTTCCCAAACAAACCCCCAAATGGGGCTCTGCTCTTTAATTACGTAGATGTTGATGTTGATTACCTTTTAGCATTTTAACAGCCACTGTCAAATTCATCTGTAGATTGAAAAAGTCCTTGACAGTTGCCTTGGCAACCTGTCCAAAAGCTCCTTCTCCAATGATCTTCACAATATCAACATTGTCTGGTGAAACCTCCCATGTTTGTCTCATCGGTACAAGAGGCATAAAGTCAGCTGCAGCATCAGATGCAGCTAGAGAGTTTTGTTTCCGTACCACAACAACAGCATTAGTATTCTGTATGGAATAAAGTGATTTAATTTTAAGACTGCTAATCAAATATCGTTCAAACATCGGTGAAAAGCTAAGTCTTGTCTTAGTTAGATTCTCGTAATTTTTATATGCACTATAATGTTTGACGAGCCTGCTACAGAGTTTTACATGTAACATCATTTTGTCGTGGATTTTATATTTTGCTGTATTTTCTGGGCTTTAAAAAAGCCAATCAAACCATTAACTTTTTTCTGTAAGAACAAAGTTGATTGCATTTTTTTTAAGTGACAGCAACTGGAACTAGCTAACCGTTAGACACATTAAAAGCTAACCTCGAAAAAACTCTCGCAATGATATGGATCTTGTGACAACCTACAAAGGAAAAAAGGGTCAGACGATGTTTGTTTAATTATGCAAACTAGTAAAGAGAAAAAGAAGAACTTATTCGTGCCTAAATGGTCGCTTCATAGGGCTGTTAAACCAACAAGAAAAAGCGACGAAGCTCAAGCACATTTAAGTTAAACCCTGCACAGAATAACTGAAAAAATAATTACCTCTGACTTCTGTGTGTAGCTGTAAGAGATATAGACACCATATCAGTTAACGCTAATCAAGTTTTTTAATTCACCAACCAACTACACACTATAAAAAACTATTTTTTATATAATTGCTTCAAAGAAACTTCGGAACCTGGTCGCCTTGATGTGCAGTTAACAAACAAAATGGATAGGTTATTTATCTTAACGTTGGGAGTCGAGGCCGACAACTCGAATCACGAATTGCTCTTATAAGAAAGAATATCAGGAAGAAATTAAGGATTGAAGCCGCAAACATAAGCTTTCAAATCTCGCTCCATGTAAGCGGAGATCCGGCATTTACAATCTCTTTAGCTATGGGACCCACACGCATCACGGCGATCAGGACCCGATAACCACTGGCAAAGCTTCATGCATCCAGAAGCAAGCCGCCATCAGCACGCTTTACATCCAGCATCCCCGGAATCTACCGCATAAACATCCGGTATATCAAGAGGATAGGGGTCCAGAAACTAGAAGATCTCTAGGTGCGCTTACAAGGGGCGACAAACTTGACAAAAAAAAAGACGCAGTGAAACCTTTGTACTAGAGGAGATTAGTCATATATTCAGAAGTTATAAGCTTTCGATAAGGTCGAAACACAGTTCACTAACCTGCTATCTTACGTTTATTCCACAAGTTATACAAGAGCTGCGAGACAATGATCAGGAAAAGAACGACAATGATACTTCCGTAAATAGCGTCCTTGTTGTCTGATGCTCTTGACTTAGCCAAAATGCAATGACTGCTGTTTGCTGGTTTTTCTGTATTGAAACTAATTTTGTGAAAAGAAATAAGTGACTAGCTGGAATGATGCTGTCACATTACATCACTATAGACTCCTTTTTGTATATATCAATAAGAATGGTATTTCCTATCGACATTTTCGCAGCCAGACGAAACCTCTATGACACATCAACTACGGAATATTTACATAAAAAGAAAAAAAAATGCTTAAAAACAAACATGTTTAAGTATCAAAATGTCACCAGTTTGGTTTGTCGGTGAAGATTTTGTGCTTTTTAGTTTAATTTCTGTCTATTTGTTTGAGAGCAATTAAATACCGTTTTTAAGGATAGCGTAGCAACAGAAGAAATTTTTAATGATAAAAAAAAACCTCAACAGTTAAAAGATTTAGAAAAGTTTATAGAACTTTTAAATTTTTTTTCAAAATTGAATCTCTGCTTCCCTAAAAAAAGGAATGATCATGATGTCTCCTCGTTATTTCAACTATGGAACACCATTTAATTACAACCGAGTGCAATCGAGACCAGTTTTGTTCGAATCTTTTTTTCAAAACATTGGCCAATTAGTTTCAGTTTTTTCAAAATTGAATTTCTGCTTCCCTTAAAAAAAGGAATGATCATGATGTCTCCTCGTTATCTCAACTACGGAACACTATTTAATTACCATCGAGTGCAATCGAGACCAGTTTTGTTCAAACCTTTTTTTCAAAACATTGGCCAATTAGTTTCAGTTTAGAACGACTCTAACTATTCATTTATTATATGCACTGAACACAAACTTCAGCTTATTTTTTAATTAGTTCAGAAATTAGAATACCAATGAATCGGAGCATAGCCTTTGCAGTTTAATTGAGTAAAACTCTTTTCCTGCCTTAATTAAGATACTACTGCACTTCGATATTAGTTAATGCGTTTTTGAAATATCGATCTGTTTGGGGCAAAAAGCCTGTTTACCCTTTTCCGATAAATTGACTATTCTAAACTCCTAGAATATTTTTGCTTGTTACTAATGTTTATACAGAATCTTAATTGAGCTACAATTTTCTTGTACAAAAGAAAATGATGAAAAAATACTGAGATCCTTGATGACCCGAAATATAAACGAATTGAATGTATTATTAATATTACACTCTGTTATTTTTTAAAAAGCATTCGCAAAGTTTGTATTAAACAGTTAAGTCCATGGAGACGTATAACACTTGGTTGGGAGAATCAAGAAATGAACTCCACTATACCGTATATCGATAGCACCGAGTGCCGATGCGAGTATTGTTGGTTCGTAAACGAAAATTGACAAGAGCTTACCTAAAAGTAAAAGAGGAAGGCCTAGGTAGCTAGACTATCCAGTGACTTGTAAGAAAGGACATAATTTCTCGTTTGAGGAACAGTAAAATATCTATCATCCACCTTGGTCTAGAGAGATGTTTCCCACAATTGATGTAATAAAAGAGTTGAAGCGAAAGTGTTTATTCACGTCATCTCAATTGCTGTTGTGAGCTCACGACAGTTGTTGTAAATTATTCACATTTAGTGGTTTGGTTAAGGTGTCATACCCAACATCAGTAAGTCATATGCAGTAGTATTTGTAATCAATCAGTTTTGACTTTACTACTACAGAATATTTTGTTTAACACAAACAAGTTTTGAACCAATTTTATAGAATGGTTTGACTACTCTATAACGGGAACTTAAAGAAGCAATACAACAAAAACAGCTTTAACGACATACCAATAAATCCACTAATGAAATAAAAACTCTTTGACAGCATTTTAGAGCTTAAATTTATTTTTTTCTTGCAGCATAACAAGTTAGATAAGTTACTCACTATCATGCTAAGCCGAGTGGCGATGAAAATTCAGCTAGGATGAGATTTTCTTACCCGCGTAACTACGTATTATCTATTACGAGAATTTTGGTTCGTTGCAACTTTGTAGCTTTTCTTTCTCCTGTTTTACTGTGTGTTTTTTTGTATTTCGAAATAGGCTGACACTTATCCTTTGTATTTGGGTATCTGATTGTCAGATCTTACAACATAAACAGGGTTTTCTCGGAATGCCCTAATTATGTCCCTTCTTGTCACAGAGAAAACATAATTTTGGGGTTAGTTGAGTGCTATGCAGTCTTTGTCTCGTTGTGCCGATTTTCCAGTCGTCTCTAAGTGACCTATTATGTGGCCCTTTAACGTTCAAGCGAGACAAAAGGAGACAAAAATTAAAGCAAACAAGCTTAATCTTACTTTTGCTCAAAATAGGAGTATCATAATCTCGAGTGCGTTCCTTTTCTTGTTAGCTATACAAACCATCAATGTACAAACGACTTAATCGCTCAACTAACACCTATGATCTTGAACTGCCTCATTTGGTTGTTGCTGTTGTTTATTTTTTCATAAAGCTTTTTGCCAAATGCCTTTGACAGCAGAAATTTATGGTTCTAGATAAAAGGTTGTCATCTTCACTGTCAAAAACGCAGTAACATACTGGTTTCGATTTCAAGAAACTTTTCATTGCGATCATCAATTAATGCTAAAACCATCTGATAAGAACCATGCAATAATGCAACAAATTTCGTCCTTGGTTTCATATAAGTTCAAACCACGACTCTTCTTAGGTAACAAAGGGGATCTCCGTTGGAAGATACTCAACTATTACCGTCAGGGCTCTATAAAACGGATGAAGGTGTAGACTACTTAAAAGAATAGTCAAACAACAGTTAACATCTATGTCCTTTTCACTATTCTAGTTTATAAGATAACTCAAATAGTAGTAGCACTGTGATTGGTCAAAAAACAGTGGTTTATTAAGCCGGTAAACCCTGCTAGAAAGTGAAAAATGTTAGTTTCCTTTTTTGTTTAAAAAAGTACTGCCAATAATGACAATTTTTAGGAATTTAACTCGAAAGCGAAAAAGGGGGACTGAGAAAATGTTTAGATGCGTTCAGCAACGAGATAATAAAGAACAAACTGATATTTACATTAAAGTTGAAGAGACGGTCTGCGGTAATGCAAACTGATCGATCGATAAACTTTTAGGAAATATCAAAAACACTCAACTGATAACACAAGCAAAACAAAACAAAGTGGTAACACAGTGGGCTGTATACTTATATACATATTTGATTTTATATTTATTTTATTTAGTTATTTATCTATTTAATTAAATCCATATATATATTTTTATACTTATATATATTCATATTAGTATTTAAGTTTCACCTCCTAGTATAGTTCATACTGTCTTAGGAGTATTGTCATTAAACTCAAAGCGCTTTTTAAACGTTTGGCTATATACTACTGCAAAAAACTCACTAATGGGATTTTTTAGGACGTGTTTTAAAATTTCGACCTTTTAAAACTGTTGCAGAACTCTCGAAACTTACAGTCACTAACTCTTAAACACTACAGTTTAGCTGCACCCTTCGCATAACTAAAATCTTTATCAAAGCACCCTTCACGAAAAAATTGATTCGTAAACCATTATTTGCTGCGAGAGAAACAAAACCGATGTCAGTAATGTCGATGATGAATTGAGTGACAGAAAATTTATTGATAATGAAAAATTAGGTTCTTTGTCTAGAACGGCACCAAAAGTATTGATCACACAAAATTATTTATTTCCTGCCCGTTGTTACTTACCAATATGTTACAAGTACTAGCCTACCTTTCACTGTGCAGGTCTGACAGAAGCCCTTCAGTCTGCATGCGGTTCTTGGTGTTATTTATGAAAGCAAAGTTGTAAGATCGCATCTAAAGTTCTTTGTGTCTAAACAAATGAAAAACACCCACCGTTCTGCCTGGCTTTGCCTGGCTATCTATGTATACGTAGAGTTATCTATAAAGTTTTCGGGTATTTTTACGTTTTATAGGACATCTTCGAATAAGGTTGTTTAATATTTTTAAAATCTAATTTAGGGTATAAACAGACGAATTATTTTCTATTTTCTAATATAGTAGATTGTTCTATATTCTACCCTTTCTATTCTTTTGAGTATGGTTGCTCAAATAAAGCTTAGATTATATTGGTTTGAGTTCTCACTACACTCAAGTTCATGTGCAACTATTAACCGTGTCACTGAATTATGAAGTACTATAATATAGTGTTAGTTTAGGCACCTTTACTCATGCAAGTTCATAGGCAGCTTTTTTTACTCATGTGATTGAGTTAGTAAGAAGTGTAATGGTTTGATGACTCGTTACTCAAGTTCATGTGTAACTTTTACTCTTGCATTTGAGTTAACAAGGAGTGTAAAATGGTTTGAGTACTCGTTACTCAAGTTCATGTGTAGTTTTTATGCATGTACTCGAGTTAACAAGGAGTGTAAAATGGTTTGACTGAGTACTCGTTACTCAAGTTCATGTGTAGTTGTTATTCATGTAGTTGAGTTTGTAAGGAGTGTAAAAGAAAAGCTTTTTTTCTTGTTTGACCATATGTGTAGACTTGGATATATAACTGATTAGATTTACACCAATCAATACTTTTGAAGCTTAAGGGGAATATTTTGATTTTTACATATTAATATTCTTTGTATTTAGAAGCATGTGAGATTTTCATCCAGACAGGCAGCGCTCAAATGTTTTTTCAAAAATGGTTTACGTTAGTGGGAGGTTTTTAGAGTACTCCTACATTATTCGGGACAAGTGCGATAAGTTTAATCAACCATCGTGACGAAAAACTTTTTGAAAAGCAAAAAAATGAGAAGGAATGGAAACAAAAAGATAAAATTAACTGGCAGCCTATTTATGCTTACCTTGTGCTACTTTGATTTTCAATAGCTTTTTCAGGTCAACACTTTGTCCATACTTGTTCCATGCAGCAACAGCAAACTCATAGGTTCTTCCAGATTGTAGACCCGTAAATGTGTAGGAAAACGTGTCACTGGAAGTGTTCTTTTTGGACCACGAAGTAACTCCCCCGTTATCATCTCTCTCTCTCCACCACACAGTGTACGTTAAAATTTTACCCCCTTTTTCAGCTGCCGCTGACCACTTCAGTGTGATCTGCTCTGGTGAAATCTGTGAAAAGTTGTTCTGTAGAACTGGTACGCCCGGCCTACCTACATACAAACGAAAATTCCGTAGCTTGCACTAAGGTTTCGTGTGAATTGAAATATTAGGGAATGCATGTATTCATGCACCGGTAACATTCAAAACGTTTCAAATACTAACACAAAACCATGTATTTTCCATATACAAAAACACTTGTCAGAAAAAACCCTAACTAAGCAATATCACTATACCTTCTTCTTTCGTCTTAAATGTTTTACTGACAGCGTTACTGTAGCCCACAACATTCCTTGCATACAGAATGAAAGTGTAGCTCGTGCCAGGCTGCAGTTTTTCTATCAGTTTCTCTGTCCCATTCACTGCGGACAGGTCCCGCTGATCTCCACCAGTCGCTATAATCTTGTAATCGATCACAGGTGTCCCACCATTGTTTGCAGGAGTAGGAGGAGTCCACCTAAGCCGAATGTACGATGCTTGAATGTCCCCTTCCTTCAAAGCGAATGTTGGTTCTGCAGGTTTGGCTGCACAGAAAAATTATGACACTTAGACGCAAATCGGATCTATAGTGTGGTGTTTGTATTAGTTATTACCCAACCCCCGCCAATATTAATCCACGGCAGCAAATTCGTAGAGGTCAAAACCTACAGTAGGAGAAACTTGATATGTTTTAGTTACCAAGTGATTGTTGGATGCGAAACCCAACACAACTACTGAAAGATAAAATCACATGTATGAGTCCCAGACGTGTTGTGAAGCGAGCAACTTTAAGCAAAAACGAACGGTACTGAGAACATCATTTTATATCATTTTGTTTAAATACAACTGACGTAACTTATTGTTTTATTTCTTACAACAATTTAGCATTTTTATTATTTATTTTCAAAAATTACAGCATCGTTACTTACTCCAGTGATTTACAGTAGTAATATATTCTGTGTTGCCGGCGGTGTTGTTTGCACGACACCTGTACGACCCGTAGTCACCACTGGCACTGGTCTGTACATTCAGTCTGCTGCCATCTTTGGTAGGTGTTACACCAGAAGTAATTTCCTGGCCTCCTGGTCTGAACCACTTGAATGTTGGTGTTGGCACTCCTCTAGCCACACATTGGAGCATGAACTGATTGCCATCCCACGAACTAACCGTGCAGTTAGTTTGATAAGCAATAATTTCGGGTTTGTCTGAAACAAGCATTAAAAGAATAGTTTTCAATAACTATTTTTCTCTTTAGGTTTTAAGTTAACTCTAACTTGACTCTAACTACCAATGACCAAATCTCACTCCCTCACTCACCCTTACTAATGAGAAGTGAAGTCTTTTAACAAGATTGACATCTGGATTATACTCATATGCCTTTTTAATTTTCATGGCAAAACATTAAATGACATTCAAATTATGTTCCAAATACCCCAGAATTTCATTATCATCCGAACAGGGAATTTATGTAAATGCGATTTAGTTCATAAATGGTGGGCACAAGTATTACACTGTACAGGCATTTAAATAAATTATGCAATGTATGAGCAGTTTCATGCGAATATTTCTGTTTTATCTTCTCAAACTCTCAATAAAGATATCTTCGCTTAGTATTGGTTTCCAAAAAAACCGAAAATACACCTCTTAGTTTGACTAATGAAAAACGAAGTTTTATGGTAGGCAAACCAAGCGTAAAGATTTCTAAACACTCTTGGAAATTATGTTCGTGTCAAGGCTGAGCTACAATTCTATAAAAGCGGGAGACCGTCATCGTTTTTATAGCAATGTCGAAATGCACTTTCTCGTGCACTTTCTTTACTGCTCATGATCACTCAGTTGCAAGTTAATAGTAAAGTTTAATATAAATCTAGATGACCACGTCCAGTGAAAATTGAATGTGTTTTTATGGCTACTGCCTTGTAACAGGCAGTACCCACTATGTCATAAAAGTGCCCTGTTGTTTTCAGAGCTTCTACCTTGTTTTTGAGCATTGTAGTTAAAGCACAAAAAAGTTTGATGTTTCAACTACTTGAGCACTTTGAACGATTGCTTGAAACACGTGAAAGTCTGGGCCGAAATAATAATGCAGTAAGCAGTTCCAGTGCATGTTGTGATAGCGCTTGCTTTGTAACTGGCCAAT